>CAUYSK010124553.1:0-11053 GCA_963575035.1 Avahi laniger | reverse complement strand
GCGGAGCACAGTGGCTCATACCTGTTTGTAATCCTACCACTTTGGGAGGCCAAGGTGGGAAGATCACTTGAGACCAGGAATTCAAGACTAGCCTGAGCAACATAGGGAAACTCCATCTCTACAAAAAATAAAATAGCATTGGTGGTATAGTGGTGAGCATAGCTGCCTTCCAAAAAATAAAATAATTAGCTGGGTGTGGTGGAACACACTTTTAGTCCCAGCTACTTGGGAGGCTGAGGCAGGAGAATTGCTTGAGCCCAGGAATTTGAGGTTGCAGTGAGCTGTGATGATGCTTCTGCATTCTAGCCCAGGCAACATAACCTGTCTAAGAAAAAAAAAAAAGAAAGCAATTAAGTTTTTATTGAAATATAGTTATTAAATATAAGAATTTAATTAAAAGGTATTCATATGTTCATTTAAAATATTTATGCACGCTTACCATATGCTATATAGCATGCTAGGCTGTATTAGGAAATTGTTTAAGAAATATGTAAAAATGTGGCTTTTAGATTATTTTGTCTAGGCATTTGGTTGATCAAATCCTCTACGACTTATGTTATTCTTTATGTCTTTAACAATGTCCAGGAGTGATTATGATTCTGTAGCCTGTAGCTTATTCCAGAGTTTGGTGTCTGACAATTATGACATTCTGTCTAAACAAAGTTTCTTATTTTAATAGAACCTGATTTTCCTTTGGTCTTTTGAGAACATAAAATATAGTTGATTATAAAGATGTATACTTAGAAGACTGATAAAGACATCCGTTAAACTTAGAAGGTTGTCCCAATTATTTTAACCTATTATCAAATGAACGGTTTTTATATTTTATAGGTAAAATTGTCTGTTTTACTTAAAGTACATATGACTGTATTTGAATATAATACTTTAGGAAGGGTCGGTATAAAGAGAATATTTATAATATCTATTGACTAATGATCCCTCATGTCGCCATTATTCACTGTTTTGTAAAAATAGTGGGTAAAATGTTTTATATTGTTACTACAATTTTTTTAGTAATTGGCCAATTATTTCTAGAGGAAAAAAATATATGTATTTTTTGAGACAGGGTCTTGGTATATTGCTCAGGCTGGTCTTGAACTTCTTGGGCTTAAGGGATTCTCCTTCCTCAGCCTTTCAAGTAGCTGGGACTACAGGCTCGAGCCACCATGCCTGGCTGAAGAAAACATTTTTAATATGTTGGTCTAGCTATATATTTTGGCTTTGTAGTTCTTTGAATTGGGAAAGTATGTTTTAGAAAACACTTTTTCTTATTTTAGAAAAAACTATTTCTTATGTAATATATGTAAATTATAGACTTCTGGAAAGTGTAGAACAGTGTTTAGAAGAAAATTGGAATCCCACTATCCCTAGTGCCTGCTCCTATTGCATTTCAACCTTTCCATTTAATCCATGAATCCCATTAGTTTCATTTTCTTAAGGCTTTGGTTTTGGAGTCATCTTCTTTCTCCTGCATCACCACTTTCTGTCCATGTGGATCATTTTCGTTAACACAGAAACAGCACTCATATTAAAAGAGAAAATCGACAAACAACCCACAGTGGCTCCACATTTTCTCTAATTGTCACCCCATTTCTCTGCTCCTGGTTATAGTTAAACTCAGAAAAGTTATTTGTTGTTTATACTTTCTCATATGACATTCTCTTCTCAACTTGTATTAGTCAGGCGTTTGTCCCTGGTACTGTACTGAAACCACTTTTCTCAAGATCACCAGTGTACTACATCTTGCCAAAGCTTTTAACAGCATTTACTTAGTGAGAACTAGGTAAAACCTTTTGAAAACCTTTTACTCTAGGCTTCTGTAACACCTTCTACTGACTGGTTCCACTCCCTCACTGTTCTTTCTCAGTCTTCTTTGCTTCTTTCTCCTTTTCAGACCTCTAAGTGTCGGCATGCTTAAGGGCTCAATCTTGTGGCCTTCCCTAACTTCCCTCTCTTTGAGAGATACAGTCTAATCCCATAGCTTTAATTATCATCTTTGTGTATGTGACACCAAATTTATTTATGTCATCAGTCCAGGCTACTCCGTTTCATTTCATGTACAGAACTATGTTCTTGTTGCTCTGAATTTGCCCTGTCCCAAGTAGAGCATTTCACTCAGTGGCGCCATTTCCCCATTTCACTCAGGTGCCATTCTTGATTTCCCCTTATCTTTACTCTGTTTTTTAATTGTTTGTTACCTCAGTTTAAAGAGATTCCTTGGAAAATTAAAATACACTGTAAGAATTCATAATAGCAAGAGATTTTAAGTAATAAAATATAAATTTAAAATTTAGAAAATAATCCTGGAAAGACCTACTTTGTATTTTTAAGTAATTTGTTTTTCCTTTTTGCTTATCTCTGTTTTGTTCCTGTTAGCCGGTTCTTCTTGACAGCAGTAGCATTCTTGCAGATCGTATTCTTCTCATGGACACATTCTTCCAGATTTTGATTTATCATGGTGAGGTAAGGTTCCATAGCATTTAAAGCTATGCATGTAAACTCTTTTTACTTAGGGATGTTTTTTTCCCTCTATTATGTGGCTAGTGATTTATATATGATAAACTTTGATTTCCGTTTTTATAAGGAACGTATAAAATGTGATTCTTCCTACTGTAGGTTTTTAGGCTTCAACTGTAATTGACCCACCTGTGGTTATTTTGTTCATTTGTCCACACACGATTGGACACATGGATTTTGCATAAAGGCAAAGTGTTGTTAAAGTAAACACATTGACACAACACATAGACATATGACACTTGGATTTTACCTGAAAACATTAAGAGGGGAAAATCCAGTCTTTGTCAGTGGCTGGCTTTTCGTTATTTTATGTAATCATTATAAGAAGTTATTTATAAAAGTGTTCCACATGATCTTAAAAACACATTTAAAGCATAAGTGAGTTAAAATTTAAAACTTAATTAGAATGATAAATCATTAGAAAGAACAGAATATTTGAGTGGACATTAAGCTTTAATCCAGGTATTTAGCAGAACTATATTCCTTTCTGCATTTATTCCCTCAAGCCAATATTTAAGTGCTTCTTCTGTAAAAGGCGCTGTACTCTGGATGCTCTGGAAGATACAGAGATTATTTTTTTCATAGATGTGCTTTCAAGTTTATATGATATTTTAGTAACTTGTGCAGATTTATTTTTCCAGTTGCTTTACTTTTAAATAATTTTACATTTGCATTGTAAAAGCATTACTTAAAGTTATCTTTTTAAGTAATAATTATTCAGAACTTTTCAGAGATTTGATTATTTTTTTTTATTATTTTTAATTGATACCAGTTTCTAATGCCTTTTACTTGTTAAGAATAATACCTACTGACAGAGCTTAATCTTTTTGTTTTTATGGTAATTTTCACTTTTTCAAATAGCTTGCTAATGTGCTTAAAGGAGAAATCAGAAGTGCAGTGTATATATAGCTATATATAGAGGTATATAGCTATAAAGAATATACATTGACTGATTCAGCTAACTTAGAAACCAAACAAGGTTTAGATTTTTGAATAATTTTTTTTTTCAACATATTATGAGGGTATAGATGTTTAGGTTGCATATGTTCCCCTTGCCCCCCCCGAATAATTTGATTACATGGTTTTTAGAGCCATTTACCTTAATAAAAGAATTGATTCAGTTGCTCTTCTACAGGTATATTATCTTTCTAATGTTATTGCTGTTATTATTAAAGTTTTTATGTTTATATGTCTTTCCAGAATATAAGTCTATTGGTACAGACTTCATTATAGTAGGTCATGAATTTTGAAGTCTCTGGGAAATCTTCTGTAACAAAATTCCTCCTCACATAGCTTAAGCTTAGGTAGATAGCTTTTAGCTAACATTAATTTGATAAGCATACCGTTTAAAAAGTTTTCTGGCTTATTTAAGTATTATTTCATTTTACTTTTAAAGGAGAAGAAATATCCTAATTTTGCATCTATTTACTTACAAATATTTTCTCTACCGAAATTAGTATTTGTAATTTAAAAAGTTGAGATAATGGAATGATCTATGATTTTTTTTCTGAAGATTACTTAAAAAAAATTTTCTCTTAAGATTTTTTGATGGGCAAGAAATTTAAAATAATTTCTTTTGTTGTTTCAAAATTAGACCATAGCGCAGTGGCGGAAGTCAGGATATCAGGATATGCCAGAATATGAAAATTTCCGCCACCTTCTGCAAGCCCCAGTGGATGATGCACAGGAGATCCTTCACTCCAGATTTCCAATGCCAAGATATATCGACACTGAACATGGGGGCAGCCAGGTGAGTAGTGTTAGTTTGTGTGTTTGTTTGTTGTTAGGTTTTACAGTGAGATGTTTCTACTTGCCTTCTGACTTTAATTTGAATAGATTGCCTCACAAGGCAAACAGAAAGGGAAGGAGACAGGAGGGAAAGTTTGCTTGCTTTTTTTTTTTTTTTGAGACAGAATCTTGCTCTGTTGCCTGGGCTAGAGTGCCCTGGTGTCAGCCTAGCTCACAGCAACCTCAAACTCTTGGGCTCAAGTGATCCTCCTGCCTCAGCCTCTGAGTAGTTGGGACGATACAGGTGCACGCCACCACACCTGGCTGTTTTTTTCTGTTTTTAGTAGAGACAGGGTCTCACTCTTGCTCAGGCTGGTCTCGAAATCTTGACCTTAAGCAATCCTCCTGCCTCTGCATCCCAGAGTGCTAGGATTATAGGTGTGAGCCACTGCACCTGGCTTTGCTTGCTTTATGCATTAGCTTTGAGAGCAAAGCAATAAGATTATTGACTAGTTGCTTAAAGCTGGCAATTTCCTTCATCTTCTGCCTCTAGCTCAGCTCTCTTAACAGGGCCAGGATGGCATTGTGGTGGTAAGCAAGCTGTGAACAGTGCGGAAAATAAAGTTTCTTAAAGCTATTTACTGATGAAGTCTATGAATATGAAGTTGTGATAACTCTTTTACATTTTCTTCATGTCATTCCCGTTTTCTAGAAAATATTTTAATTATTCCTTTATTTATTTTTAAGAGAGTTTCACTCTGTCACCCAAGCTAGGGTGCAGTGGAGCTATCATAGCTCACTATAACCCTGAACTCCTGGGCTCAAGTGATCCTTCTGGCACAGCTTCCTGTGTTGCTAAGACTACAGGTGCTTGCCACCATGCCCAGCTAATTTTTAAATTTTTTGTAGAGATAGGGTTTCACTGTGTTGCCCAGGCTCGTCTTGAACTCCCTGGCTCAAGTGATCCTTCTGCCTCAGCTTCCCGAGTAGCTGGGACTATAGGCATGTGCCACCATGTCTGGCTAATTTTTTTCTATATATTTTTAGTTGCCCAGCTAATTTCTTTCTATTTTTAGTAGAGACAGAATCTCTCTCTTGCTCAGGCTGGTCTTGAAATCCTGACCTTGACTGATCCTCTGGCCCCGGCCTCCCAGAGTACTAGGATTATAGGCGTGAGCCACCACACCCAGCCTATCTCAACATTTTAGACCTGTGGTCTAAAAAAGTTTGAGAGTCATTGTTTAAAGTAAAAGAATATATAGATTTTCATGGTTTTTATTTTTATCATTATTTGAGATTTCGAACTTCTGATGTTTCTGATCAAGTAGTTAGTATTTTCACACTAACCTTGTTATAATTGTTGCACATCAAATTTTTATATGCTGAGCTTTGACTCAACAGTTTCTTTGTTATTATGAATATATGATTTGGAGAGAAGAGGGTACATTTATTATTTATTTATAAAACTTCAAAATTTAGTTAATCATTTAAAAAGTCTATTTAGTAAAATTAATTCTACCAACACGAATAAAATTTATTTTAGATGGTATAATGTATTTATTGAGCTTATATTGACTAAATCTAGTTTTGATGGATAATGTTATTTCTTCTTTGCTTTTAAGGCCCGTTTTCTGCTTTCAAAAGTCAACCCTTCACAGACTCATAATAATATGTATGCCTGGGGGCAGGTAAGTGTAAATAGCAGATCTTGGAAATTATTTCTTTGTGTATTTATAGTTTGTTATTTTAGTGAAAGCTATGTTTTTTCCTATGCCTTTAGTAATGATGGAAAAGTAATGAAAAAACAAGAGTAGAAAACAGAATTAATATTTGGTGACACCATAGAAAGTAAAAAATTGATCCTGTGAAATAGACAGAACCCTTTCGTAGTCCAAGTTTAGCACCATATCCTTGAAACAAAAAGCAATAAAGTGTGTAAGATAGGAAGTGATGATTCCAGCTAGGCCATGAACCACAAAAGGCCACAAGAAGCCAAGAGAGGCCAGGGATTGCAGTTGAGTGGGAGAGGTGGTAAGCCTGCAAATCATTATGGATATAGTTTAATTTGGTAGAAGTCCTACCTCTTGATTATACCATATCAATATTTGTTGAGTGTTCGGTATGTACAGAAATTTGCGTTGGTACTTCAAGCTACATGGTTATCCCTGCCTTTGAAGAGCTTGTAGTCAAGTATTAGAGATAGGATACATACCTAAGTAAAATACAAAGCAGACGTGACTTTAGAAATATATAAAGTATTATAGGGATTAGAAAAGAAAGAGGGGAAGAGGTTGCATGGTGGCAGCAGGTAGAGGGTGTGTGATCAGAGAAGAAGGGACATTTAGTTTAAAGAATGGTTATTTCAGTAAATGGAAATTGCATGAGGAAGGGAATTCTAGGTAGAAGATAGTATGGGCTAAGATAAGAGACTACATGTAGAGCAGAATAATAAAACATAAAACTGGAAATATGTTGTGTGACCAGATTGTAGAGGATCTTGAATGTCAGGTTGAGGACTGAGAAGTTGAGTCTTTATTTAGTAAGTAACTGAGAGTCATTGAAGGTTTTTGGACATGGGAGTAAATTTAAGCCTTAGATAGTGCAGCCAAATCTTAAGATTAATTTGCAGCAGTTCGTAGGTTGAAACTATACTAATTGAAGTAATTCAAGGGAGAGAGAATGAAGGCAAGATGGTGAAAGGAATAGATTTGGGAGATACTTCAAAAGTAGACTCAATGGGACTTGATTAGAAGTTACAAGAAAGTATATTATTCCAGGACATGACAGCTATACACGAATCTGAATTCTGATTGGATCCTGGATTAGAGGGAGAGAATAGCTGTTAAGAACATAATTGGTATGATTGTGAAATCTGAATATAGAATATATATCAGATAAGTACTATAATATTATTCAGTTTCTTGAGTGTAATAATGACGTTATGATTATATAGGAGCTTATCCTTAATCTTAGAAGATACATCCTGAAGTATTTAGGGGTGAAATGTTATAATGTCTTCAACTTGCGGAAATGATTTAACAAAAAGAAGAAAAAAAGGAAAAATATGTAAAAATATAAAGCAAATGTGGCGAAATGTCAGTGAATTTAGATATATGGTATGTAGGTGTTTATTGTATTTCTCTCTCACCTTTTCTGTAGGCTTGAATTTTTAAAAAATATATATTTAAAGTTGAGGGAAACAAGGTAATTTGGGATTTTAAGCCTGGGTGACTAGGTAAACACATACCAGTGAGTGGGAAGGTGAAGACAAATTGTTTCATTTTAGACATAATGATTTTGAGATACCATCTAGATGATCTCATTGAGCCACAGTAGGATGGCCATATTGATTATGGCCATATTGAGTAGGCTATTGGAAATTTGGGTTTGGTGGTCAGGGCAAGGAAGTGAAAGTTGATTTTAGAAAAGTGATACTTAAAGTTATCACAGTAAATGCTTGACTGAGGAGAGAGTAGAAAGATAAAGGACAGATGAGACAAAACTTTCAGGGAGTACAAGTGGTAGGAATATTTAATAAATAACCAAAGAGGTAGAAGAATGAAAAGAATTCTGTGTTATAAAAGGTGACTTTATAGAAGGAAGAAGAAAGGGGGTAACAAACACCAAAATGGTACAGATAGTTGAAGGTTACAGACTGAGAAAATGTGCTCAGATTTGATGACTAAGCCAGATGACTAGGTCATCTGTGACCTTTTATAAGCAGTTTTAATATAGTGGTTGAGTAAGATAGATTATAGGGAATTGGTGACAAAGAAGTGGAGTTTGTAAGTGTAAATGATTCTTTTGCAAATTTAGCCTGAGAATAAATAGTAGGATAGGTATGATTGTTGCTAGGATAAGAGCACAGAACTTATTTGTAGACCAAGTTTAAGGAGCCAATATGAGGAAGACACAAAAGAACAGATGTTTAAGATCCTCAGAAGGAGACAATATGATCTCAAGCACGATACGAGGATTAAGCACTGGTAAGAAGGCAGGACATTTCTCTCTACAAAAGCAAAAGGTGAGAAAGGGAAGACAGAAAGATTTTTTTTTTTTTTTTTTTTTGAGACAGAGTCTCACTATGTTGCCTGGGGCGAGTGCCTTGGCGTTAGCTTAGCTCACAGCAACCTCAAACTCCTGGGCTCAAGCGATCCTCCTGCCTCAGCCTCCCGTGTAGCTGGGACAACAGGCATGTGCCACCATGCCCGGCTAATTTTTTCTGTATATTTTTAGTTGGCCAATTAATTTCTTTTTATTTTTAGTAGAAACGGGGTCTCACTCTTGCTCAGGCTGATCTCGAACTCCTGAGCTCAAACAATCCGCCCACCTCGACCTCCCAGAGAGCTAGGATTACAGATGTGAGCCACCGCGCCCCGGCCAGACAGAAAGATTTTGAGGTGGAGTGGAAGCTCTCATTGGATAATTGCCTGTTTCTTTTCAGTAATAGGAGATTATTTTAAGGATGAGAAAGGCTGGGGTTAAGAACTAAAAAATGGAAAAGATTAAAAACAGGTTTAAGGAATATAAGAAATCAAGAGAGGATGAATAAAAGGCTTTTACAGCAGTGGTGAGGATGCATTTTATTTACTAAAAATTTCCAGGGCATGCTTGTATAATATTCTTTAACCATGGTTTGTAGGTCAGACATCGGATCAAAGCTCAAAGACTTTGGGGATAATTTAGGACTGGAAGTGAGAAAGATGGGCACATTAGTAAGAGGTAGAATAATTTATGGCAATATAACTTTGGGGTCTAGGTTGGGTAGAAAATAAATGAAATGAAGCAATAACTGCAATTAAGGCTCTTCACTTTGAATTTAGAGGTGTCTCAAGATTTGTTCTCATTTGTCTATATTCACTGTTTCTTTGGGTGATTACAATCCCTCTTACGGCTTCAGCTCTCATCTGAAGGAAGGCTAACTTGCAAATTTCTGTCTTTTGTTTGGCTATGGACTTCAATTTCTTTAATTGTCTGTTGCACATCACTTGAATTTCCTGTAGACATTTTCATAAAGCAGAGTGTCACAACTTGACCTCTCTTTTAACACTATCTTTTTATTTATTTATTTTTTTCCCAAGATAGAGTCTCACTCTGTTGCCTAGGCTAGAACGCCATGGCGTCAGCGTAGCACACAGCAACCTCAAACTCCTGAGCTCAAGCGATCCTTCTGCCTCAGCCTCCCAGGTAGCTGGGACTACAGGCATGTGCCACCATGCCCGGCTAATTTTTTCTATATATTTTTAGTTGTCCAGATCATTTCTTTCTATTTTTAATAGAGACGGGGTCTCGCTCTTGCTCAGGCTAGTCTCGAACTCCTGAGCTCAAACTCAAACGATCCTCCTGCCTCGGCCTCCCAGAGTGCTAGGATTACAGGTGTGAGCCACAACACTGGCCTCTTAACACTATCTTGTTCTTCCTAATTTTCTGTTTTTACAGAAGGTCTCACTATTCTCTCAATTCCTAAGGTCAGAACTTCAGTCATTTACAATTTTTCCTTTCTGCCCATAATTAATCACAAATGCTTTGCCCTATTTTCCTATCCTTCTCTCCTTTCCTTGTCACTGACTGAGGTCAGGTTCTTGTTACTTTTCACATGGACTGTTGGAATTACCTGCTAAATGGTCTTAGTGCTTCAACTTTTTTTCTCTTATTTTGGCAGTGGCCAGAATAGTCTCCCTAATGTAGTAGTCCTGAATGTCAGCTCTGAAATCTTCCATAACCTCTTATTGAATTACATATAAACTCTTTATATTCTATTGAGAGTCCTTTCTGGTATGACCCAAATATCTTTTTCTGCCTTTAGCTATCATGTAGTTCTTTTAACCAAACTAGACTTCTCACTCCGCTTTGAATACATTGAACATATTCCCATCTCTGTGACTTTATGTATCACCACTTGGACATATTCTGCACATCCTTCAAGGTTCACTTCAAAGGTCACTGACTCCATGAAACTCTTCTTAGTCTGTTTTCTGTTGATTGTAACAGAATACCCGAAACTGAGTAACTTACAAAGAAGAGAAATTTCTTTTCTTTGTTGTGGAGTTATGGAGGCTGAAAAGTCCAAGGTTGAGGGGCTGCATCTGGTGACAGCCTTCTTGCTTGTGGGGACTCTGCAGAGTCCTGAGGTGGTGCAGGGCATCATGGTGAGGGGGCTGAGCGTGGTAGCACAGGGGTCTCTTCCTCTTCTTACAAAGCCTCCAGTCCCACTGCTGTGATAATTCGTTAATCTATGAATGGATCCACTCACAAGAGCAAGTCCTTATGACCCAGTCACCTCTTAAAGGCACCCTCTTCTCAGTACTGCCACATTGGGGATTAAATTTCAACATGAGTTTTGGAGGGGACAAACATTCAAACCATAACGTCTTCCTATGATTGTATGACTGGATTTGTGTAATATCACTGCCCTGTCATCCTGTTTTTCCCATCCATTTCCTAGGACACTTATTTGTCCTGTTGGATTATAAATTACTTCAGGGCAACAACTGTCACTCTCATGTTTGACTTCCCACAGTATACCTTAAACATAGCACATTTCAAGTAGAATAGATCTGGACAGAGCAGAGATAAGAGTATGGGAGTTCCGTGGAGGTGATTAGGAATTAAGGAGGTTTTGTGATATAGATAAATAAATTGAATCCAAGGTCTGAAAGTCCTGAAGTCTTTTTTTTTTTTTTTTTTGAGACAGAGTCTCACTTTCTTGCCTGGGGCGAGTGCCGTGGCGTCAGCCTAGCTCACAGCAACCTCAAACTCCTGGGCTCAAGCGATCCTACTGCCTCAGCCTCCCAAGTAGCTGGGACTA
>CAUYSK010124550.1:0-17720 GCA_963575035.1 Avahi laniger | reverse complement strand
TTAATTTCTTTCTATTTTTTGGTAGAGATGGGGTCTCGCTCTTGCTCAGGCTGGTCTCGAACTCCTGAGCTCAGAACGATCCGCCCACCTTGGCCTCCCAGAGTGCTAGGATTACAGGCGTGAGCCACCGCGCCCGGCCTTCAAAAAGCATTCTTAATTAATTTTAATTCTGAATTGTTTCTTTTACATGAAGCAAAATACATCAATGTGAAAAATATTAAACATAAGTTTGTCAGAAATTCATAAAAATCCCATTTTACAATAAATTCCATGTCTTTGTTCCTTCGTGATTGAGTCTAATAGGTTTTAAATATTTCCTCAATGTAAAAAAAATATTAGCCATAAATAAAAATTCCAAGTGAGCACTCAGGATGGCAGAATTAAAGTACTCAAATTCTACTTCTTTCTCTTTATATAATAATTGCTATAGTTTGAATATGTTTCCCAAATTTCATGTGTTGAGAACCTAATCCGCAAATTCACATGTTGAGAATATTTGAAGGTAGGGTCTTTGGGAGATAATTAGAATTACATAAAGTCATCAGGGTTGGGCCCCCATGATGGGACTGGTGGCTTTATAGGAAGAGAAAGATAGACCTGAGCTGGCAGGCTCTTGCCCTCACCGTATGATGCCTTCTGCCATGCTATGACTCAGAAAAAAGGCCCTCACCAGATGTTGGCAGTTTGATATTGGACTTCCCAGCCCCCAGAACTATAAGAAATACATTTATTTTCTTTACAAATTACCCAGTCTGTACTATTCTTTTATAAAAACAGAAAGTGGCAGTGGACTAAGATAGAAAATTAGTTTCAGAGGTGAGGTTGTTGCTATAACAGATACTTAAAAATGTGGAAGTGGCTTTGGAATTGGGTAATGGGGAGAGGCTAGAAGAATTTGGAGGGAGGAACAGGCTAAAAAAAAACCTATTTTGCCATAAATGAAACATTAAGGGTGATTTTGATGAAAGCTTGGAAGAGAAGACGAGGGAAAGTCTGGCCGATGCAGGAGGATCGCTTGAGTCAGAAGCTGGAGACCAGCCTGAGTAAGAGTGAGACCCTGTCTCTACAAAAAATAAAAAAATTAGCCGGACTTGGTGGTGCATGCCTGTAGTCCCAGCTACTCAGGAGGCTGAGGCAGGAGAATTCTCTGAGCCCAGGAGTTTGAGGTTGCTGTGAGCCATTCCTGACACAGTAACCAGGGCAACAGAGTGAGACTGTGTCACAGAAAATAAATAAAACCTATTGTTTACGTGCAAGAATATATAGTAGCATAGAGACGGAAGACAAACTATACCTAAAACAAACTTCATGGTTCTTTACTATAAGCTGACTTTCAGAATGAACATTTGTAGCTGGGTCCATATGTGTTGGGGACAGTGTATACCTGGCAGTTTTATGAACTAACTTTTATGTAGAATACATTGTTTATAAAGCCTAAGAAATAATAATGTGCAAACTTGAAGTATATAACTACATTATTAAAACTGAACAGTAACCACAGATATTGTTTAGAATTTAGACAAGCAATATTTTTGTGGAATGAGTATTTTATTCCTGACATTGTTTAGAATGGTCAGCACCTGATGATGATACAAAAGAGCAGGTTGGCTGTTAGTTGGTTTTAACATTGACTCTCTAGTCCCCGAAGACAATGCATCATTTCTTGTAGGGGTGGGGGTCAACTGTTCCTCAGCCCACCACCCCCCCTTCGATTCATCACTGCTTTGTTTTATAAATTATATTTCTATTTTCTACGGGGTACTTCACAGTGTAGTTTTCAGAACTTTTTTTTTCAGCGTATTTCTTTTTTCAACCATGCCTCTTCTCAGTATATCAGAAATCTTACTTTTGTTTAGTATTTCCAAATTATTAACTGTCACTCAGGAAGCTGTATACTGTTTAGTGGAAACTAGACCTGAAGACAGATACTGATTTGTTTTTATATGCATTTGTACATTAGTTTAAAAGGAATAAAAATAAAAAATAAGAATGAAAGAGGTTGAATAGAAGATTAAGGCAATATTTCCAACACTTTTTTGGTATGCGTTTGTATTTGCCAATCATAGAACCCCACTTATCACATCCTCTTTTATGGAGACACAAAGTCAGAATCCTTCACAAGAGAGCTCTCTTTCTCTTGTTCCTTCATCCTCATAAATAAGGATGCATGGATATTTTTTCATATATTTATCAGTTATTTTTTTCTAGCTGGTACCCCAAACAGTGCACAGGCAGCCTGATACTATGCATGACTCTGTTTTTATTTGACACTATTGTATTTTTTCCCTCTCTATAAAATTAATTCCTCTATAGTGCCTGAATGGGTTTCTTTTTTTAATCAATTAGCTTTTTCCGGGAAAATCTTTTCCTGTCTTATATAGAATAATGATTTTTTTTCATCTGTCAAGGGGGTTATTAATAAATGCCACCAGTGGGGTTAGAACATTCTCTGGTGTTTGCTTTAGGGAACAAGGGGATTGTCGGAAATCCTAGCCAAACTGAACCATAATTAGAGAGAAAATGTTAGCAATTAGAACTATACGTTAGGCTTTAATTTACTACCATGGAAAAGTCAAGGGTGGCGTTTCTATTCCATTTTTAGGTGCAGCCAGATGGATTGCTCATTACAGGATAATTTCCACCGACCCTCTGCATTTCTCAGGATAACAAAGCAGCTGAGAGCACCATGCAGCCCAGTGGCTCAGATTTTATTTTATTTTCTGTGGAGGTGGAGAGTGGGGTAGGAGGTTGTGTAGTTATCAATTCTCCCTGTAGTCATTGACATTATTGGGAATCTTTTTACATGTTGAATAATTTTAGGCCAAGAAAGCAGCTTGGGAACACAAGCACAGTAATGTAATTTACTTTTCTGCCTTCTTCTACATGTATTGTACAGGCATAATTTAGCAATCATCACGTTAAAAAGTTTCCCTTTTCAGTGTTTCTACTTTTGGTTTTTCCTAGTAGCCAAAATGAGCATTTGTAGTTATTATTAAAAAAATTCTGAAGCCAAATGATATAGCTGTGACCTAATTCCAGTTCAATGCTAATAAAGCTTCAGAGGCCATGAGGTGATATATTTTTTGAAGATGTGAGATACATTTTATCATTTTTCCTTTTTATCTTACAATCAAATGCCATTTCTTCATTAAATGTCCCATTCAATTTTTCTTTATTAAATGAATTTTAGGCCAAAACATAAAGGACAATTTAAAATAAATGTATTTATTTTAGGGTTAATCATATTTTCATGCAGGAAAATATCTTCTAGTTACTTTATATCATTATGTGTCAAAATCAGCTACAGTTTCCCTTGCTTATGAAAATATAGTTGAAGTTACCTTTATTTATTTATTTATTTTTTTGAGACAGAGTCTCACTCTCTTGCCTGGGGCGAGTGCCGTGGTGTCAGCCTGGCTCACAGCAACCTCAAACTCCTGGGCTCAAGCGATTCTCCTGCCTCAGCCTCCCGAGTAGCTGGGACTACAAGCATGTGCCACCATGCCCGGCTAATTTTTTCTATATATTTTTAGTTGTTCAATTAATTTCTTTCTAACTTTAGTAGAGACGGGGTCTCGCTCTTGCTCAGGCTGGTCTCGAACTCTTGAGCTCAAACAATCCGCCTGCCTCGGCCTCCCAGAGAGCTAGGATTACAGGCGTGAGCCACCGCGCCCGGCCAAGTTACCTTTATTTTATTTTTTCATTGTGGTTAAAATATATATAGCATAAAGTTTACCATTTTAACCCTTTTTAGGTGCACAGTCCAACAGTATTAGTACAGTCGCATTGCTGCGCAACCACCATGAGTGTACACCATCGAACTTTTCCATCTTCCCACACTGAAGCGCACGCCCACTAAACAATAACTCCTCGTTTCCTCCCCTCCTTATGCAGTGCCTCATAAAAGAGAAATCGTACACTTTGCGGCCATCTTTGTCTGGTTTATTTCACTTAGCATAATGTTGTTAAGTTTCATTTATGTTGTCAGAATTTCCTTCTTTTTTAAAGGCTGAATAATATTCCATTATGTATATATCATGATGATACCTTTATTTTAAATCTTTTACATGTATTTCCTAAGGCTGTATCTCCACACTCAAGTCTTTTTTGTGTTCTACTATCAGCAGGTGGTATCCGTTAATAAAGCCTAACAAAGCCTCGCTGGCCTCACCAAGGTGATGTGGCTGATGAGAGAGGTTCCTCTGTTTTGTCCCATGAAAAGTTCATCGCAGACAGTGCAGACGACAAACAC
This sequence comes from Avahi laniger, assembly GCA_963575035.1. NCBI lineage: Eukaryota > Metazoa > Chordata > Mammalia > Primates > Indriidae > Avahi > Avahi laniger. Next base: position 13,468 of record CAUYSK010124550.1, on the reverse strand, counting down.
ACAAAGGAAAATATCCAGTTTTCCCCTAAAAAATCCAGTTAGAGAGCAACCATGTAAAACTAATTGGAGTCATGACATGCAGAGAAAAGCAGTTAATTTTATTTTCCGGTAAATATATTAAGGCAGCATTACTAAAAACATTTGCATCCACGATTCATTACAGAGTTTTCAATGGTTGGAAAATTCGGGCAACTAAGTATCCTGAATGTTCTCTTTAAATTATGTATCAGAAGAACCAGACAAATTTCGTCTGTGTTCCGTATCACAGCAGATGTCAGCCAAAGTTTTCCATGTTTCTTGTGGAAAAACATCAACATAAATATCTCATACTTTTGTCAGTTGAAAATATTACAGTTTTATAGCAGTGTGACAGTTACGTATTTATTCCCCAGAAGATATGTATTATGTAAACAAAACCTTACTGAACTCTTGATTTTTAAATGTTTAGATGGCAGAAGTTTTATATAAGACTACTCTGCTTAAAGTTAAAGTTCAGCATTTTACCTTTCATAGACTAACTTATAAAAGAAACTCTTTCCAGGAAAGGAATGAATGAGAAGATATCATAGAAGAAAATTTAGCATTAGAGTTTAATAAGTATTGATATTTTTTTTCATTAATTAGAAGAGGCAAATCTATGCCTTTTTTTTTTTTTTTACTGCTTGGAACAGTTCTATCTCAAAGATCATCAGCTTTGTGCCCCCCTTATGGTCCCAATCTTATTTTCTTTTACCTCCCCTCTTTCTTTAAAATTTCTCATTAACCTGCTCATTTTTTTTTTTCTTTTTAAAAGAAGACAGAGTCTTGCTCTTCCTTAGGCTGGTCTTGAACTCCTGAGCACAAGTGATTCTCTCGCCTCCTCGGCCTTCCAGAGTGCTAGGATTATAGGAATGAGCCACCACGCCTGGCATGCTCTTTGTTTTTTTATCATGGACTCTGCTCTCTCCCTCCTTTTCTCCCTTCCTCCCCTTCTTCTTATTTTCCATAATCATTTATTGAGTGAGAGCTTATTATGTACCAGGTGGGACACTTGGAGATTCAAAGGTTAATATCACGTTTCCTGCCTTGGGGGAGCTCCCTCTCTGTATGGGTATGTCCAGCACATTTTAAATTATGTGTCCTCTGTAATCTGCTGGAACTAGATTCCTAGAGTACTGAATGGAGGAGAGCTCTGAGCTCATGTCTAGATTTGGTAAGAAAAGGTAACGAGATCCATTAGTGATGTCTACCTATGACCTGGAGACAGAATAGTTGGCATCTGGGTCATGTCTTTGCCAACATTTAGTCCAAGCCAAAGCTTTTTGCAGCTCCATTTTTTCTTCTGTTTCAGTCTGACCCTCAAGTTGAGTGCTTTAATTATCCTTCTAGTATACTTCACCTTACATTCCCATCAAGCACCTTCCAAATCAATCCCTAAATCATGTTCACCACTACCAATTAATTTCTCTCTCTTTTTTTTCTAGGTTACCAAGTCTTGATGGAGAAAAATATGAAACCATTCTGATTCAGTTCATTGCAGATACATGCTACCAAACCTCGCCTGGCTCTTAACTGCTGCTCTGTAATCCTTTCATTCATCTCTTGGAGACTTGCTAATGAATTTCCTGCGTTGGTTGTTTAAAAACTTTTTTCACATTTTTGAAAATCACTGCTTGATCCTTCCCCTTGCTCTCAAAGATGATCTTACCTCCTACTTTGCTGAGAAGTACAAGGTCCTCTGTGATCTCCTGCAGCTTTCTACTGCTTTCCTCAATCTTTTTTATTTTCCTTCATCCATCACTTCTTTTCTTCTTCTGTTTCAGAGGAAGAGACATCCCTCTTATTTCTAGGTTGAACTCAACTTCTCCAGGACTTTTCTCTATAAATTTTGCCTTGTGTTCCTTGAAACCCTGAACTCCCTTGTTTTAAGTTCTTTACTTTTGAGAAAATAATAAGGCATAGAGGTTAATATGTCAAATAACGTTTCTAATACTCAGAATTCACCACTGTTAATATTGTCATACATTGGCTGATCTTTTTTCTTTTTCTTTCTTGGTATTTTTTATTTATTTTTATTTTTTTTTAATTTTTAATTTTTTTTTTCTTTTTTTTGAGACAGAGTCTCACTCTTTTGCCTGGGCTAGAGTGAGTGTCGTGGCGTCAGCCTAGCTCACAGCAGCCTCAAACTTTTGGGCTTAAGTGATCCTTCTGCCTCAGCCTCCTGAGTAGCTGGGACTACAGGCATGTACCACCATGCCCGGCTAATTTTTTCTATATATTTTTAGTTGTCCGATTAATTTCTTTCTATTTTTTTTTAGTAGAGACGGAGTCTCACTCTTGCTCAGGCTAGTCTTGAACTCCTGAGCTCAAACAATCCGCCCGCCTTGGCCTCCCACAGAACTAAGGATTACAGGCGTGAGCCACCGCGCCCAGCCAAAAGTTGTGTCTTGCTCAACTTCTTATACCCATAGCACTTAAAACTTAATGGTGTGTTTATATTGAAAATTATAAATATTTATATTTTTAATTTCTCCTCACCTTATTCTATAACCCAGATGTCCCATTCTTCACAGATGTCCCTAAGAAAAGATTTTAAAAAGTTAATTTCAGGAGATAATCCTAAATGGATACTCTGCACTTTAAACCGGCGTGCTTCAAACTGCCGCACGTGTAACCCCCGGAGGAATGGAAGATGTTCCGAGGGGTGCCCAAGCGTGGAAAGTTTTCAGGGAACCAGTTTGCAGACCCTCAACTTCCACATGTGCCCTTTCATACATTTATGTTTTCTTTTTTCAGCCATATGATTCCATTCATGTAAAGTGCAGAAATATGCAAAACGAATCTGCGCTGTTACCAATCAGAATGGCGATGCGCTTGCGAGGGTGGTAGTGATGGGAAGGGCTTCGGAGCTGCTGGCAACGTCCTATTTCCTGACCTAGGTGTGTTCGGTTGTACAAAATTCATCAAGCCACGTACTTACGATGTGGATATGCATATCAAACGTCAATAAAAAGTTTTAAATTGCTTATTAAAATCGGAAAACTTTAAGAAGTATTATACATTTGTGTTTTATAAACTGTGGGGAAACAGGTACTCTCGTACTTGCCTGATAGAAATTAAAAATAATACAGTCTTTATGGAAGGATTTTGGCAAACTCATCAAAATGACAAATCCATTTGCCATTTACCCTTTGATCCAGCAATCCCAATTGTGGAAATGTATCCTAAAGATACACTTGCATATAGAGCTGGTGTGTGTTTGAGGTGATCCATTGCAACACTGTTTGTAATAGCAGAATATTTGGAACAAACTATGTATTCATCAGCAGCTTAAACTCTGGTGCATCCACACAGTAGAATATGATGCAACTGGGAAAAAGAATGAACCAGCTCTCTATGTGTTGATGTAGCAAGATCTTTTGGATATATTGTTAATGTAAAAAAAGTAAGGTACAGAACAATGTATATAGTGTGACTTTTTATGAGAAAGTGTAGAAATAATAATATCTATGTTGCTTTGTTTTTATAAAGACATCCCGGAAGGATAGCAAAAACAATTTAATAATAATGATTCTTGAAAGAGGGTGACCAACCATCCTGGTTTGCCTGGGACTGTCCCAGGGTTTTTTTAGAGACAGGTCCTGCTATGTTGCCCAAGCTGGAGTGCCTTGGCTCACAGGTACAATCCTAGCACACTGCGGTCTCCATTCCTGGGCTCAAGTGATCCTCCCACCTCAGCCTCTGGAGTAGCTGGGACTGCAGGTGGGTGCCACTGTACCCAGCTTTTGTCCCAGTTTTAACACCAAAAGTCCTGTGTCCCCAGCAAATCGGGACAGTTGGTGACCCTGGCAGGGGAGACAGACACAGGGCTGGGAGTAACATCTCTCAATGTACACTTTTTTGTATCATTTTTATTTTTGAGCCAGGTGAATGTATTACTACAGAAAACACTTTTCAAGAACATTTTAGTGCAGAAAATATCAAACATATTCAAGACGGAATAGTGCAATGAACACCTACGTACCCATCATGCACCTTCAACAATTATCAGCTAAGAGCCAGTCTTGGGAGGGGAGTACCCACCTTCACATATTATTTTTGAAGCAAATCCAAGATATATAGTTTTATCTAAATATTTCAATATGTATCTCTTTGCTTTAAAAAAAAAACAAAACCATAATACCATTTTCACAACTGTAGATTACCAATAATTCCTTAATATAAAACAGATATCCAGTCAGCATTACATTTTCAACAGTTTGTTTATTTGAATTAAGATACAAGTAAGGTTCACACACAGAGGTGAGGTGTATGTTCTCCAGAGAAACAGAACCAATAGTGTGTGTATTCATATGTGTAGGTATGTATACATATGTGCATGTGTGTGTGTGTGGGTGTGTGTGTGGAAAGAGAAAGAGAGAGAGAGAGAGAGAGAGAGAGAAAGAGAGAGAAAGGGAAAGAGAGAGAGACAGTGATTTATTCGAAGGAATTGGCTCACGTAATTATGGGGGCTGGCAAATCTGAAATCTGCATGCTGGGCCAGCAGGCTGAAGACCTAGGGAAGAGTTGATGTTGTAGCTCATGTCCAAAGGCAGTCTGGAAGCAGAATTCCCTCTTCTTTGGAGGACCTCACTCTTTTTCTCTTAAGGCCTTCAGTTGATTGGATGAGGCCCACCTACATTATGGAAGATAACTAGATTTAGTCAAAGTCTGCTGATTTAAATGTTAATCTCATTTTAATATGTCAATTATACATCAATAAAGCTGCAAAAAAATAAAGAATAAAAATACCTTCATAACAATATCTAGACTGGTGTTTGACCAAATATCTCAGTACTGTGGCCTAGTTAAGTTGACACATAAAATTAGCCATCACACAGGTGATAGGTCTTTTAAACCTATTTTAACCTATAGATTTCCCCAGCCATCTCTCTTTCTGTCTCCCTCTTTTCTCCTTGTGATTTATTTACTGAAGAAGCTGGATCTTTTGTTCTGTTTTCGTTGTTTTTGTTGTTTATTCTAATTGTATCCTCATGACGTAGTTTAACAGGTTTCTGCCTTTAATTTTTCTCTATAAATTAATAGTTGGATATAAAGGCTGGATCAGATTCAGGCTTGAAATTTTTGGCCAGATTGCTTCATAAGTGGATGTTGTATTCTTCTTTCAGGAGGCACATAATGTCTGATTGTCTCTGTGATTTAGTAATCACTGATGCTCAATGCCTAGATCAACAAATTCGTTAGGGGATTGCAAAGCGGTGGTATTCAATTTTATCATTCTTTCTTCATTTATTAGCTGGAATACTTTCTTTTCTTTCTTTCTTTTTTTTTTTTTTGAGACAGAATCTCATTCTGTTGCCTGGGCTAGAGTGCCATGGCATCAGTCTAGCTGACAGCAACCTCAAACTCCTGGGCTCAAGTGATCCCCCTGCCTCAGCCTCCCAAGCAGCTGGGACTTCAAGCATGTGCCACCACACTCAGCGAATTTTTTCTATTTTTAGTAGCAAATAGGCTACTAAAGTAGGCTAATTTTTTTCTATTTTTTAGAAGAGACAGGGTCTCGATCTTGTTAAAGCTGGTCTCGAACTCCTGACCTCAAGCTATCCTCCTGCCTCGGCCTCCCAGGTTGCTAGGATTACAGGCATGAGCCACTGTGTCTGGTCTGGAATACTTTCAAAAAAAAGAAATTCTCCTTATATACTATTTGACTAACCAGTGGAATAGCATATATGGGAAAATCGGGATAAATGCTAGTTTCTTTTGCTTTATTTACTAGTTTTTAAATAATGAGCCAGTTGACCAGTGTCCTCTAATAGTGACTAATTAGTCTGTTTTAGTAGCATTATGAATTCATGAATTTAAACACATTTGATGGGTTTCAAACCATACCTTTATTTATGCTCAAATTGCTATATCCTTGGTGAGGGGGAGTGTTTTTGAGTTGGCTTCTGGATCTTTTTGACATGTTCTTAATAATCTTGCATATTTTCTTTGCTATCTGGTAGGATGACAAGGTATTCCAGGCTCATATTATACGTTTTCTGCTTCAGAGTTAAAACTGGTCATTTTCCTGTGAAGTTGTTCCTTCTCTTAGTGAGAAGTGAAATTTCAATTCTGCTATCTGGATACTAAGAATGCCTATTATCCTCATAAGTCTATTCTAATCCTTTTCAATGGTTAGAGTCAGGAATTTTTTTTTTTTTAAGACAAAATATACCATGAGTTCATACTGATAATTCTAATTCAAATTTAGGACTATTGGTTTGTTATTGAAACTCATCTATTTTCTTTTTCTCTCACTAAGAATTCCAGTTCTCAAGGACAGCACAGATTATCAGAAATTTTCCTGTTTTCTTTATTTTACATTGCACAGAGCAATAGTACTAAGCTTACCATCCACAATATGACTACTGTAAAGTGTTTACAATTCTCTTTTGCTGTTCCTCTTGTCCTTCTAAAGACTGGATATACATTTAAATTCATTTATGTTACTTTTTACTTTTAGCAATTGCTTTTAAATTTTAATTTTGTGTGCTTCCCCAAGACATATCTACAAAACAAAGTATCTTCAAAGTCTAGTTTTTATTTCTGTTATTCCCATCCTATTTCTTCCCTTCCCCTTGTACATAATCATTTAAATAACTTTGTGGTTTATCCTTCCATTTTTTTTATTACTATAAGCAGATTACATGCACACAAACACACACACACCCTTTCTTTGAGAAATACAAGCATACTATAATTTTTCTACCTGGAGAATATATATGTTTACATTTATATTCATCATAAATTAAAATACATACATAATTCAAAGAAATATAAATGTAAATATGTTGTTTTTTTAAATAGACAATATATCCTGGAGATAATTCATGGGAATGGTAGTACACAGGAATATTCCTCATTCTTTTCCACAGTACTTCATCAGATGGATATACCATAGTTTATTGATGAAGAATAATACTTTTTTTTTTTTTTTTGAGACAGAATCTCATTCTGTTGCCTGGGCTAGAGTGCCGTGGCGTCATCTTAGCTCACAGCAACCTCAAACTCCTGGGCTCAAGCGATCCTCCTGCCTCAGCCTCCCGAGTAGCTGGGACTACAGGCATGTGCCCGGCCAATTTTTTCTGTATATTTTTAGTTGTCTGATTAATTTCTTTCTATTTTTAGTAAAGACGGGGTCTCGCTCTTGCTCAGGCTGGTCTCAAACTCCTGAGCTCAAAACAATCCGTCTGCCTCGGCCTCCCAGAGAGCTAGGATTACAGGCGTGAGCCACTGCGCCCGGGCGAGAATAATTTTTATATAATTTCATTTGTGAATCATGTGATCAAGACCTATTGAAATATTTTAAATATTTAAAATTCAAAAATGTACTTGTGTTTCATAATTCTTTTTGCTTAATATTCTTTACTGGAGCTACAGGTTGACTTTGTGTTCTATAGATTTTTACTGTTTATATAGGTCTCTTCCGTAGCTTTTATTGTGTCTCTTTGCAACCATGCTGCTGTGATCTGGCCGCACTTCCACCTTGAGGCTTTCCATTCATGTCCATGAGTGAACAGGAGTGTCCTCACACTACCATTCTTGTTAAACATGTGCATTATGTATGCCTCTGTCCCCCAAATCATGTAGCTAATGGAGCTTTTGTGTCCTCTGCCTTTCTTAGTCTTTTATCTCATCACTCCCCTATATATTGAATGCTTTTCTTTGAAGTTTATTTTTAAAGGCTTTATAAATTAAAAAAAAATCAGATTTCAAATTATTATCACAGATGTCTTCCTTTTTCATTAGGCAGTTTCTCTCCCATTAGGAAGAATCTGATCAAGAAAATCCCAACTTGATTTCTCTATATTTTTACTAGATGGTTGTCCTTGAATTTCTAAAAATTTTTCTGCTCATACAATGCAAGAATCTTACAATGCAATGCATCCACGGCTACTTATATTGAGTCCAATACCCTGATTACTAGGAAGACTATATGGTATGCATCAACTATATGTGATATTGACAATCTCTGGGAAGTGAAGCCCTAACCAAGATTTTGACCCCAGTAGGATATTAGTGATGTCTCTTAAGGCCTTACAGAAAACCTTTTGAATCCATTCATTTGAACTTTAACATAGCAACTTTAGCTCAGGTATGGTCCAGTGGCTTTAGTCTAGAAGAGCACTGCTCAGTAAGGTAGCTGCTGGCTATACATGGCTATTTAAATTTAATTTTAGTTAAAATAAAATTTAAAAAATTCAGTCTTAGTCACACTAAGTTTCAAGTATTCAGCAGTCACATGTGACTAGTGGCTACCAGATTATAGAAAGTGCATATTATAAGACATTTCCATCATTGCAGAAAGTTCTATTAGACAGAACTAGTCTAGAAGCCATAAATATCTCTGAAAGAGGCAACACAACTCCTTGATTTTTATGATGCTCCTGATGAAACTTAATGATGATGATGATGAGTCACAGTATTAATAAAAATTAGCACCATTTGTTTTTCACAATACACCAGGCATGACATTAATCCTCTTTCATAAAAGTCTCGTTTTCTCCTCTCATCAACACCGTGCATATGTATTATTCTCATTTTACAACTGAGGAAATTGAGGATTTGCGGGTGCCCAAGGTCACATAATTGGTATATACTGGAGCTGGGATCCAATGCAAATCCATCTGACTCCAACCCTTATGTTTTAAATCACGCTACCACACACTCACTCTTACTAGACATAAGAGATTACATAAATTATGGAAGATGAAGTTATGGATGCACAACATAAAATCTCTCCAGCCTGAAACTGTTTTAAGCTAAAACAGCCTGCAATAAAGTAACTCAAATCTTACTTTTTGAATACAAGGGAGTCTCTTCAAAGTCATACTCATATAGAAGAAAGATGCAGTTTTATGTTTTGAAAGGGTCTAAGCTGGTTTTGAAAGTGCAGCTGGCTTGAGCCCCTCCTCCTTCGCAGCATCCGCCTTAGTCTGATTAGTGACTTGCATTCTCGTGTCAGCCAGGGCTGCCTTTGCCATACTCAAACTTCGTTATCTTGGGCAAATTCTTTACCAGTCTTATGTATTATCTGCAAATTGGAAGTAAAAGTGGTATTGACCACATCGTACATCCAACAAGCTTTTGAAAGATAATCTCCACACCAATTAAATCAGAATCTCTGGGTTTGGGACCCAGCATTAATATTTTTTTCAAAAAGATCTCCAAATGATTTTAGTGTGCGGTTAGGAGTGAGAGTGACTTAATCTGATGGTGGGTAAGGTCGCTTTCAACTCTTAGAATCTCTGATAGAAGCCCTAGGCCACAAACTTCTCCAACTTTTGATTTCCTACCTGCAAATGTTTCTTCAAGGATAACTCTCTCCCTTTTCTGAAGATGAAGTGTCATTTTCCATACAAAGCTGAAGGTTTCGTGTGTCCTGTCTTATTGAGGATCAAGTTCTATCAATTACCTCTCTTCCTAAATCTTTATCTTCCCTCCTTTTTAGGGCTTCCTTCTCCCAGCAAATAAATATATTCAATCCGTTCTCATCTTAAAATACACACACATTCCCTACCCTTTCTTGAATCTGTGCCTCCCTACCTGACTACTGTCAGATGAAGTACTGAGACCTGCTACAGTTCACGGTCCAGCTTCAAGAAAAACTGTCCCCATACCCCACTTCTTCTTCTTCTTTTTGAGACAGAATCTTGCTCTGTTGCCTGGGCTAGACTACTGTGGCATTAGCCTAGCTCACAGCTACCTCAAACTCTTGGGCTCAAGTGATCCTCCTGCCTCAGCCTCCCAAGTAGTTGGGACTACAGGCCTGTGCCACCATGCCTGGCTAATTTTTTCTATTTTTAGTAGAGATGGAGTCTCACTCTTGCTGAGGCTGGTCTCGAACTCCTGACCTCAAGTGATTCTCCCACCTCAACCTTCCAGAGTGCTAGGATTACAGGCGTGAGCTACCCCCTCATACCCTACTTCTAATTTAACCTCCAACCACTGCAACCTGGCACTGCATGCTCTCAACAATATCATTAAAGACCTCAGTTTACATTTCTCACCTAACAAGACACTGCTGACTGCTTACTCTCATTCTCTCTCTCTCTCTCTTTAAAATTATGGTGAAATACCCATAACACAAAATTTTCCATTCAAACATTTTTAAATGTGCAATTTAGTGGCATTAAATACATTCACAATGTTGTGCAACTATCACCACTATGGAGTTCCAGAACTTTCCATCACCACAAATGGAAGCCCTGTATCATTAAGCAGTCACTCCCTATCTTCCATTCTCCAACAGTCACTGGCCAGATACGTAGCAGTTGTCAAATGAGCAGGTGCTTAATACATATTTGTTGAATGTTGACTGAACTCTAGTATCAATCCTCCCATTAGTACAAATGGCGTAATAGCTGTGCAGAATCACAAAAAAACCTTGAAGAAAATAACTGATGGTTATATGCAAATACTTTACCACCAGAAAATAGCATGTTTTGTCTGTCATCATGAAGACGAGCCCTAAAACTAGAAAGAAAAGCAACATAAAGCTTCATTAATCTCCCATCTTTTGTAAGCAAGCTCTAGGCATTAAATTACCTTTCCAGGGATAGACGTTTTTTCCTTTACTGGTAGTGATTATGTGTATCTATTTAGAAAATGTTGGGCAAAACTTTCATGTAAGATGTACATATCTTACAAGAACTTTTGTATTAATCTTCTCAGAGTCATCACCTAAACCAGGGCATTTTGATAACTACAAATAGCTACGTTTAAACTTCAAATCAAAACATTTTTATAGTATCAGGTTGCCTAAGGAAATATGCAATGAATTCCCTTTATTTATTTGAGATCTATATTTGGCTTAGGCTGACCCCAAAGTATAATGACTTTATTTCATAAACAAGAGCTACTACATCTTACTTGACTTTAATGTCATTGTCTCTTGTCTGTGAGCTGTCCTTCTTGATAATGCTAATAGTTGATGGATAAAGTTATTTAGGAAAGAGATTTCATGCTACTCTGAGGAAATGTCAGAGTTGAAAAATCAGCTAGGAGTAAAGACAATAATACCCAAAGCCTAAAAATCTGATCATTCTATCACACTGTTAGTGCCTGTACTTACTGGTCCTTCAAGACTCTGAAATGGGAGTAAGGAAACTAAGCTGCCTTCTTAGCTCTCACGGTTGGTGTGAGGATTAGGGAGATAAGAGTTAGACTGTAGAGCTCACCAGTAAACAGATTGGAGTTTCTCTCCTTTAATGGCTACTGCAGAATATTTTGGTGAAACCAGCATATTTGTTACTAGACGTCTGAGACTTCGTCCTCTGATGCAGATTGGAGGTCACAGAGATGTAGGAGTGGTTCTCCCCAAAGCAGACCTACAGCACTGTCACAAGTTTCATTTGTTTCCGTGACATTGGCGAAGAAGAAGGAACTGATTTTTTTCCTATTAAATTAATCCACCTATTGGGACCCATTTGGAGAGACAGAAAGAGTGAAAAACAGGAGAGAGAAGAGAGAGAAGACAAAAGCATAAAGAGAATTCCATGGAGAGAAAATGGAAAGAGGGAAAGAACAGAGAAAAAAAGAAAAAGTGTGTGTGTGAGAGAAAGAGAGAGAGAGAGATGGGATAGAGGTGGGAGTGGGGCAGGGGACAGAGGAATAGGAACGAGAAAGAGAAAGGTAATAGGAAATACCCCGTAGATTGTCTAGCAGCTTTCGCTTGTTCAGAATAAGTGGAGACAAATGAAGTCTTCTCCCTAAAGTTCTCTCAAGTTATTTTTCCTTGAAAGTGAGATAAAATGTCAACATTTCTACTAGGAAATTTAGTACTTAAGATATTATATGTTGCCACTTGGCCTCCACTTATCCATATGATTCCAAAAATTTAGAATAGAAATAATGTTATTTAAAAGTGCTGACTTTATTAGACCATAACACTTTTCCCCGAGAACAAATACAAAAGCAAAGTTCATTTTCATTTCCAGAGTGTGGTGCCATTTTCAGAAGAGAAGGAAGAAGTCGTGCCTTTTTCTTTTCTCTTTCTGATCTGAATGAGTGATAGGTCTGCCTGAAAGGTGGGCTTCGTGGACTGGGTCTGACCAAGACCCCGTCTACTCAACATTTGATAGATGTGTTGCCAGCATCCATTTCCTTCTTCCCTCTTTCCAACAGTCTCCAGTTTCCTTTAGAGGATCCATGTAATTTTGTGGAAGCTGACCTTACTGCCTCTCATTTGTGGGAAGAATAGATGACCCTGGCCAAGCCAGCCATCCCATCCCACCCTCTTGATTACAGCAATAGAGTCCAGGGTATAGACGTGTGAACTGGCAGATCACACAGGGATTACAGGGGGTTTTCTGGGAATGCTAAAACACAGTTGCTCTCTCTGACACGAAAAAAGAAAGCACATGGCTCCAGGCCTGAGAGCAGCCATCTTGGGACTAGGAATGGAGCCAGGTTTAGGATGAAGCTGACATGGAGAGATAGAAAGAACCCAGATCTTTCGGATATCCTTGAGGCATTGGATTAAGCCTCATCTAAAACATCCTCATCTTTGGATGTTTCAGTTATGTGAGTGATAAATTTTCTTTACTGCATTATTTACTTTCAATATGGGTGTAACTTAAATATTTTCCTCCCAATAAAGGGACTGTACTTCCAGAAAGAAGGATGCTTTCTGTTGTAAGGAATGATGATCATTCTTTTTGACAAGATCATGGGACAAGCAGCAGCAGGATTTTATGTTGGGAAGGTATTTTCAAATATAGCAGAAAAGAGAATATCGTTAGACATTGTTCTAGGGGTTTACATCTGGGGTTCTTCAAGAATCTCTCCTGTCAAACCTTTTTCATGATTAAATTCTGTTTTAACCTACTTCTGCTTTATTTATCATCTATAATGTGTGAAAGAAATTAATGTATAAAAATTCACTAACTAAAGAAATAGCCTAATGTGAATATTAGAGAGGTTCTTTTGAACTATGGTAAGTTTTTCATGTTTTGAAGTCAAAGAAGAGCATAAAATTTATTTCTATTCCATAAATATTCCTAGAGCCCTTAGTTTTGTTCCAGGAGCCCTGCTAGATCCTACAGATATAACAGAGGCAGATAAGATATGATCTTTATCTTTAAGAAGTTTGTAGTCCAGATGGCAAAGATTAGACAGGTGTTTAATTTAGATTAGTGAGAGTAGCTAATATTAGTTGCCATTATGGTGAAGCAAAGCAAATATCATAATGAAAGTATAGTCCAGGCACAGTGACTCACACCTGTAATTCCAGCACTTTGGGAGGCCAAGGCGGGAGGATCGCTTGAGGCCAGGCGTTTGAGACCAGCCTGGGCAACATAACAAGACCCCATCTCTACAAAATATAAAAATAATTAACCAGATATGGTGGCATGAGCCTGTAGTCCTCAGACATTGGGGACGCTGAGGCAGGGGGATTGCTTGAGCCCAGGAGTTTGAGATTGCAGTGAGCTATGATCATGGTACT
>CAUYSK010124548.1:0-24163 GCA_963575035.1 Avahi laniger | reverse complement strand
CCCGCACCTGCGTATGCCGGCGGCGTTTTCGTTCTCGGCAGGAAGCTGGGCAGCCACTCATACAGAGCGATGTTCTGAGGGTCAGAGACAGGGGAGCGGGAGGCGCACGTTGGGGCCGGCGGGGCCTGCATGGATCTGAGTCCGAGGAAGACTCAGGTGCAGAGAAGAGGAGCAGGCGGGGGTGGAGGGTGGGTCACCGGAGAAGTACCTTCAACAGGAGCTGCGAGGCCTGTCCCCCTTAGGAACCAGAGGATTTCGGGGGGCAGGGGAGGTAGCTAAATAATAATCGCAAGCAAAATCTCCCGTGGGAAGAGCGCTTGCCTCCTTACCCTTTACAGGGGCTTTTCCTAGACCTTAGCTCTCTGGGGAGGGGCTTCTGGGTGGAGGTTGTCCGAGGAGGGGGAGCTCTGCGGGAGAGCGAGTCTCCTGAGGACCTGCAGGTGTATGTGCGGGGGTCGTGGGTGCGAGGGGCCGGCTGACCTGGTAGGTGGCGATGACCCTCTTGCGCGCGTGCTGGAACAGCTCCTCGTCCCCCCAGTCGGGGTGCTGGCGGGCCAGCCTCTGAGCGCACAGGTTGTGGTAGCGGAACCAGAGCAGGCCCAGCGCCTGCAGGAAGGGCTCCCGGTTCCCTCTCTGGGCCCCGAAGGCTGCACCGGCGTGGGGACACAGGGTAGGAGGTGAGCGACGGCGTGACCAGGGGGAGCCCAAAGTCGCAGAGCCCCAGCCAGCACCCCCGCGTCCCCGTTCTGTCCCCGCGGCCTCACCGTACAGCCCCTGGGGCCCGTGCTGCCCGGTGGCGGGGTCAGGTGCGGCCCACATGAACAGGGGGTTCTTCGAGTATCGAGGGAAGGCGGGGTCGGGCCCCGACGCCAGCTGTCCCCCGGAGAAGCTCCGCAGCGCGTCGCTCCAGGAGTGTGAGGAGCCATAGATGGAGCTGCCGTCCAGCCAGCCCGTCACCTCGTTGGTCTGCGGGGACACGCGGCGGGTGAGCGGGGGGTCAGGGGGAGCAGAGGTAGGTAAGTGAAGGTCGGGCCAGGCGGGTGTCCGCGGGTGGGGAGTGGGCGCTGCCAGGCGGGGAGTCCAGGGTCGCACCAGCCTCGGGTCCCGCCCCCTTCCCGCCGCCTGCCTGGCCTCACCAGGTCGCGCGGGTTGCTGGGGCTGCGTCCGGTCTCGGGGTGCCAGCGGCTCCTCTGGTAGGGCAGCACCACGTCCCCGCTGTTGTCGGGGTCGAACACCGGGTCTCCGGGCGGGATGCGGATGTTGAGGAACTCGGCAGGGCAGCCGGGCGTTTCCACGCTCACCAGGTCCGAGAGCACGTGGTAGCCTGAGGGCGTGGGGCGCAAAAAGGTGAGCGAACTGTCCGCATCGCGCCCTTCTCACAGTCAGGGTAGCCTCCAGTGTTCTCAGGAGCCAAAAGATAGAGTCCATTGCAAGCTCCGCCACTAGCTTTGCGGCTTAGCCTCAGTAAGCCTCAATTTTCTAACCTGCAAAGTGAGAATATAGTACCCTTCCCATCCAATTCAAAATGCTGGTGTGAGAATAAAAATAATATAATTAATGTAAGGGCTCAACAAGCCAGTGCCCCTCCCTCTGCAGGGGAGGGTGGGTATAATCATATGCTGAGAGCGGTGGCTGGGGGCACTCAGTGCCCAAGAGCTATAATAGAAATCCAATGGTACGCCTGGGTTTGGAGTGAGGTGTGAGAGGTGTAAGAGAAAGATTAGGGGAGCAAATATCCCTGTATAGACACCCCAAATCCCTCCGAGATGAAAGCAGGCTTGAAGGGCTGCTTAGAGGGGAGGAAGTGGTCGGGAGTCTCGGACAGGTCTCCTGTGGACTTGCAGGGGGGCCTCAGGGCCCCCTCTCCAGGCGCTGAGCCTAGCGCCAGGTCAACCCCACTAGTCTCCCCTTTTGCCCTCACCAAAGAAGACCCCCAGCACGGTGCGGTTGTGGAGCGATGCCAGCCCGGCTACACCCTGTGTGGCGGCGTTGCTGAGACGGCGCGGGTTGGGGAGCAGCGGCTCCTCCAGAGCCTCATACACTCCGTCCGCGTAGTTGGCTGGTACAAGGCGCTGCAGTCGGCAGCCTGCGTGAGGCAGAAAGCCGGGCTCTGTTGGAACACTCCATCCCTAAGAAATCCCCAAACCTCTCCCTGCTCCTGCCTCAAACCTCCCACCTGTCCCCCCACCACCGACAGAACCCTTTCTCCCGAGGATCTCTTGGCCCCAGGAGTGTGCAAGATTGCGCTGCGTAGGCGGCCGGCCAGCTGGCCTCGGTTCTCTGCTCCAGTTCCCTTCGCGAGCCGCCGCCTCCTCTCTCCAGAGCCCCAGGACGCACCGGTAGCGCCACGCTCGTGGTGCCTCAGGTTGTTGAACCAACCGTCATAGCGCTGCACTTCCCAGGGCAATGAGCGTACGTCCTGACCGCCTGTGGGCACAGAGATCCGCCGGGATCAGCACTAGCCTCCCAGCGACCCTCCCACATGGGACGGCCTCGGCCTGCCCTTCCCGAGTTCGCCGAGCGCCCCCATCCGACCCAAGGGGTGATACCTGCGCCAAGTGGAGGCGGCGCAGGGGAGTTTCCCATCCCGCTGAACTGCGCGGTGATCTGATCCGCTCTTCCAGCTTCTGGGAGCGGCTCGCCTGCACCTCTCCCTTCCCCTACTCTCCCGGGATATTGCGTGACACCCCGCAGCTGAGGGACCTGATACTTACCTGCCGGATCTAGGGAACCAGTCAGCAGAGCTCCCAGGAGCACCAGTGCCTCTGGTCTTGCGCGGAGCATGCCGACCCTGCAGCCTGGGCGGCGGTAGGTGGCATGTGAGGGACACAGAACATAAGTCCCCTCCCCATATACATCCTTACAGCCAGCTCTGGAGGAAGAGCGCCAACTATTTCCACTTCTGGAGCGGAGCTGTTAGAAGCATCACCGAGGACCCGCATCGCACGCCATTCTTTCCCGGACTATTGGCAGCTCTGGTGGCATTGACACTGTTCCCCATCCTCCACCCCATTGGAGAGCTAACCCCGACCACAGGAACCCACTGGACGCCAATCCTCTGGGGCATGTCAGTCCCTAGCAGGACCGATCCAGCCTCCCAGAGCTAGTCGAATGCCTCAAATCCCTCAGCCCCCTCCCAAATCTCTCAGGCACTGCTTCTCCTAGAGGAGGTATGGAAAGGAAAGAGGCTACTGAGCTGGGAGCCTGGGGCCCGCAGGCCTCCCTTGCAACCCCTCTCCTTCCCCCGTAATAAACGTCTATGCATGATGGGCGAGGACTGGGAAGATCAGGTCCCAAACTCCAGTCCAACCTGGTTTAGGGCTCCCGTCGGGCTCAGACGTATTCTTCCCTCTTAAAATCTTTGCTTCTCTGCTCTGCTTCCTGCCTCCTCCTCACTCCCCCCGCTCCACCGATCCTCAATCTCCCCGGCTGCACTCTCACCCTCTTCTCTGGGTTCTCAATCTCGCCGCTGCGCAGGTGTCCGCTCGGCACAGACTCGCGTCTGGTGTGAGCATCTGGACCCGGGGCTCACCTTCCTGCTGTGGAGGCTGGGCTCTTATTTGCATAACGTCCTCCGCCCCTCATTTGCATGACCTCTTGCAGCTCCTATCCCGCTGCTGGGCTGGGACACCAGCGCAGCGAGCTCCCTATACTCCTATAAAAGGGGTCCGCGTCCCGCGCAACTTCCTAACGCAGCTCGAACCCGCAGAGCTGAGAAAATAACTGGCCACAGCCAGTGAGAAATAATTCCGCTTGCTGGCTAACTCAACTCTGTCCGGCCCGACCCGCTACGCTTCCTTGGCGAGGAGCCGCGGGGCTCAGACTTGACCAGCCCACTCGGTCCCAGTCTTGACCCGAAAAGACGCCAAAGACGCACTCTCCCGCCTCCAGGCAGCCCCAACTTACCTGTTCACTCACCTACGCGCTGCGCTCGGCGGGCTTGCGGCATGACCCTGTGGAACGGCGTGCTGCCTTTTTACCCCCAGCCCCGGCATGCCGCGGGCTTCTCCGTCCCGCTGCTTATCGTCATTGTGGTGTTCTCGGCCTTGGCCGCCAGCTTTCTGCTCATCTTGCCTGGAATCCGTGGCCACTCGGTAAGGAGGTCCTAGTAACTCGGTTGGGGGATGAGAGTTCACATGGGCAATTTCCCTCTCAGGCGACCCAGGACAGGTAAGACTGCTCAAGGGCCTCCAGGAATACTCAAACTTAGGCTCTGGTAGAGCAAATTCAGGAGTATGGTGCAGCAAGCACCCCTTCCCAAGGACAGGGAGAGCTCCCCGTCCAAGACATCCTGGAGAGGGACCCTAGCTGGGTCATTTGGAAGCTGCTGCAGAGAGTAGGCGCCCAGTCCAGTAATCCTAGGACCGATTCTAAGCTTCACCTGTTGCCAGGGCCTCCCACCTCTCCCCCGACAGCAGCTGCACTCTCATCCTGTCCCCTGGGTGATGGCTGTCAGGCCACGAGGACAGACGTCAGCAGCTGAGACTGCTGTTTGCCCTTTGTGCTGGGTGAGACTCATGTGTATGGGTGTCCCATCCTAAGGGCTCATAGAATCTCACACAGGATTTGAAATTGTAGCAGACTGGGTGCATTTCCTTAGACTTTCCCCCTCCCCCAGAATCTAGATTGCACATTTTTCAAGTCTGGGAGGACCCAGCCTTTCCACCTCTTGATCTGTGTTGGTTTCCCTGGGAACTGGTGCACCTAGAAGTATCTGCATTCCCACCTCCTCTACTTGGAGACCAGGCCCTGGGGCCTCCCTCTTCTGAGGGAGGTGATCCCTGCCTGCCTAGCACTTCTGGACTCACTGAGCCTCACCAAGCAGTGACTGGACCAGGAGGTGGGACCAGGACAAGGCGCCAGACAGCTTGGGGAGTGAAGGTGGCTAGAGAGTGCCAGGCAGAGGCACCTCGGGCTATAGGGTGGACAGGGAAATAGGGCTGGGGAGACGGAAGCACATGGCCAGAAAACATCAGAAATGCCAGTAGCCCAGAAGGACTGCAAGAGAGGCATGCCTGACATCAACCTCAAAGGTCAGGAATGTAACTAAAGATCAAGGTGGAGTGGGGTCAAGGAAGGTGTTGGGGACTCTGGTTGGGCAGTACCCAGGCCTGACCCAGGTGCCTGTTTCTGCAGCGCTGGTTCTGGTTGGTGAGAGTTCTTCTCAGTCTGTTCATAGGCGCAGAAATTGTGGGTGAGTGTATGGTGCAGCCCATGGGGAGAGGACCTGGGGTGAAAAAGGAGGTGGGTAGAGGACACCTGGGAAAATGGGGAATTGGAGTTGATTTCCTCTTCCCATTCTCCAGCTCTCTAGTGTCCATTCTTTGGCCCTTACCATGCAACCACATTGGACCTCTAGATCCCCATGTCTCTTCACAGTGTCCCACTGCCCCCATCACCAATCTCCTAATCCGTCTTCCCACCCCCCTGTGTGCCTTTCCCACAGCGGTGCACTTCAGCACAGAATGGTTCGTGGGTACAGTGAGCACCAACACATCCTACAAAGCCTTCAGTGCTGAGCGCATTAGAGCCCACGTCGGTCTGCGCGTGGGCCTGGTGGGCGTTAATATTACACTCACAGGTGAGGGGGCTGGGACGAAGTGAATTCCTGGGGCTGGCAGATCCCACAGTTAGGGGAGTGTGGCAAGGGTAGCTGGAGGACCTCTCACACCCTACAGGCCCAAATAGCTTTTGGTCCTCATGGATTTGCATTTCCCCAACAACCCCCAAACATTTCTCCCGCCGTGGGCGCCGCACCCCCTTTCTTATCTGAATCCCCTTACTTTTGAGGTCCCTGGCGGGACGCAGCCCCATGACCCCCCCCCCCCCCCCCCCCGCTGCTCTCCGCAGGGATCCCAGTGCATCAGCTGAACGAGACCATTGATTACAATGAGCAGTTCACCTGGCGTCTGGACGAGGACTACGAGGCGGAGTACGTGGACGCACTGGAGAAGGGGTTGCCGGACCCAGTGCTCTATCTGGCGGAAAAATTCACACCGAGTAGCCCTTGCGGGCTGTACCACAAGTACCATCTGGCCGGACACTATGCCTCGGCCACGCTGTGGTAAGTGCTGGAGGGAAGGCTGTGTGTGTGTGTGTGTGAGTGTGCGTGTGCGCCGGGGGTGTGGAAAAGGGAGGATGGAGGCCTCTGAGGTCATCTGCAACTACAGCGCGATCCGCTCGAGGTGAGACTTCTAGCCTCGCGGGGCAGACGGTCACGAGATCCACACAGACAGTCGAAATCCGAAGATACCCAGCAACCGCCCTCCGCTTCTCCCTCGGAGGATTCCCGGGTGCCTCCGCCATCCCGGCTTTCGCGCTGGGCTGGGGACGTAGGGGATCGAGGCTCTGGGAACCCGGACGGACTGGGAGAATACAGCTCACGGCTGGCGGGTCCCCCTCCCGCCCCCGCAGGGTGGCGTTCTGCTTCTGGGTCCTCTCCAACGGGCTGCTCTCCATGCCAGCCCCGCTGTACGGAGGCTTGGCGCTGCTGGTCACCGGCGCCTTCGCACTCTTCTCCGTCTTTGCCTTCGCCTCCATCTCCACCGTGCCGCTCTGCCCGCTCCGCCTCGGCGCCTCTGCGCTCACCGCTCACTACGGCGCCGCTTTTTGGGTCACGCTGGCAACCGGTGAGGACGGAGGGGATGGGCTCGGGGCGGCTGGGAGTGGGGACAGGATTTATAACGGGTGTGCGCTTTCCAGTTTGCAAAATGAATTCATATCTATTATCCAATTCGCCCTTCGCAAGAGTTCCTAGAAGCAGACAGGCATTGTTATGCCCATTTTAGAGATGAGAAGAGGGGTGTTAGAAGGGTTTGGTATCTCGTTCCAGTTAGCACGAGAACCTGTGTATCATGTAATCTAGATCAGAGTTCTTTCCGAGAGGTGTGTGCGTGTGTCTGGGGAGCAGACGCGAGGGAAAGGCATAAAAAGACGGAGGAGGGTAGGCCGGGTTCTGGCCTGGCGCCCTTACTCTCCCCTCCCCTGCTTCTTTCCGTCCCCGCTGCCACAGGCATCTTGTGCCTCCTCCTTGGAGGGGCCGTGGTGAGTCTCCACTACGCTCGGCCCAGCGCTCTTCGAGCCTTTCTGGACCAAAGCCTGAAGGACAGCAGTAGCCAGGGGAGAGAGGGCTCCCCTCTCGTCCTGAAGAACCCGCTGCACAAGCAGTCTGGGCTCCCCGATTTAAAAGTCAGCACTAACCTGTGATGGGGACCCAACTCCGGACTCCTTTCCCGCCTGGCGTCCTCTGGGAGGGAGGGCACTGTGCTGCTGGCGGGGAAAGAAAGGGGAAGAAAGGTGGGGCGGCCTCTGACATGCAGTAGGCACCAGGGAAAGTCTCCTGGGGCGAGATGTAAATAAAGTTTTTTTCTTTTTTAAAAAAAGTTGTTGGTTTTTTTTTTCCAATAATTTTCATGGCTTCTTTGAGCTCTTGGGGACACACGGCCTCTAGAGAGGCTTCACTGGACTGGAGACAGCCTAGAACACTCTATCCTCCTGCTAAAGGGGATTCTCTCAGTCTGGAGAAACGTTCTGGGGCAGGGACGCCCTCTAGTGAGACCTGAGGGAAACCGACCGAGCCAGCATCTTCCTGAGCCGCCCCAGGTGGATGGTCCCTTGCAGTGACCTGGCAGGTCATCCTGCCACCCAGATCCCAATCTGCTGGCCCCATTCAGTGGGCTGGCAGGGAACAGCGTTTTGGACCAAGGAATTGATTCACTAATTCTTCCCATCTGGCTTCTTTTGGGGTGGTGTCTGAGTGCCAAGGCAGATGTCAGTAAGGCATAAAAAATGTAAATCCTGAGGTTCTTTTCTTAGGTCCTTGGCAAATGCTACAATCTTATTTAGTAAATTTGGGAAATGAAGCTCAAAGAGAATGTGGAATAGCTGGTTAATATTTGACCAGGGATGAAAAGTTTGGTCTCTTCTCCCTTCCAGTTCTGTCTTTCGTTGTCCCAAGAGGTCATAAAAACTATAAAGGAAGAATGAAAGGGACCCAGGAAAAAGGAAAACAAGAGCTCCTGAGGGATGAGAGGGATCTTATGAAAATCACACTGTAGTCCCTCCCCGCACCCACATCCATTTTGTGGGTGAAGTTGGGTTTCAGTGAACGGCACATGGAAGAGGCCAAGCACCAAGAAGAGGCAGGGTTGCTGTGCAGAAATAGGACAGCACTGCTTGCTCTTACCACGGAAGCAGGGTTTATGGGCAGGCGCAATATCTCTTCACCATAGGGCATTTTGTTTTGTTTTTTAATATCAGTACGTAGAGCCTCATTTTTCTACTCCACCCCTACTGATTGGTGCTGGAGGTCTGATACAACCCACACTGAGGGCAGTTCTGATGGTTTTATGGAGCTCCAATGAGGTCTGGAGCCAAACTGGAAGTCCAGGTGGCTGCTGGAGAGGAATGTTATAGAGCACAGTCAGGCTCTCCGGAGTGCTCCTCCTTACATCCTGGCTTGGAAGAGACAGCCTCTGACAGAGGAATGTCCTGGGGCTTGGGACTCTCAGCCATGGACCGGTAGCGGGGGCTCAGTCCCCCTTCCACAGGACTCCACTCCAGCAGGTGGTCCTCCTCCACACTCTGGTTGAAGAAAGCCTTCACCCTGTGGGGCTGCATCCTGTGGGCCACTACCATAGCCAGGCCCAGCAGCACACACAGCAGTCCTGGGGACAAGGGCAACAGATGTTCTGCCTTAGTGCTAGGAACATCTTCCCAAGGACATGTTTGCTTAGGAGCATCACAACTCTCAGAGAGGCCTGGAGTCCCTGCTTCAGGGCAACTTGGGCTCAGAGAGGTGACTGGCTTAGGGTCATGTGGCTGGTGTGACTCTGTTGCCCTGAGTTTCCAGACTCCAAGCCCAGTGCTCTTTCAGTTATAACCCAGAAGAGATAAAAAGAGAGAGAGAGAGAAAGAGAGAACACATACTCTGAAACTGGAGAAAAGAGAAGCCCTAGGGGGAGAACAGGGCACAGAGGAGGAGACATGAGGGGTAGGCACAGTGGGACAGCAGAGGAGAATAAAACTGCAGGATAATTTAGGGCTGTGTGAGGCAGAGACAGGGAAGGAGTCTAGGAATGGGGACACTGAGAAGGGTGTTTGGGGGAAGTGGGAGGGGACATGGGGATGGAAGATTTAGGAAGGAGCTGGGTGAAGAGAGTTAGGGGATAAGGGAACATGTCAGTGACCAAGAAAAGATACAGGGCAGTGGGCATCTATGAAGAGCGAAGAGAAGTGGCACTGAAAGAATCAGTGCCAGGAGATAAGGGATACAAAAGGGATGGGCTTTAAAGAGGACAAAGCCATTCTGACTCCCAGAAGCAGACTCTTGACACCACCAACACAATGGCCCCTGGCCCATCCTCCCTGGCTCTGAGGCCTCTGGTGCCTGTCTTTGGGTCTGAATCTCACCTGTGATCAGTGTGATCCAGAAGGCAGGCCCATGGCGAGTATGCAGCACAGCAGTGCCCAGACGCAGGGGACAGGGTGGAGTGAGCGATGTGCCCACAGAGAAGAAGAGCAGTGCCAACAGTTGGAAGATGCCCGTGGCCAGCAGCATGTGGCCACCATAGACCAGCACAGGCATGGAGAACATCACATTGGCCAGCAGCCAGCAGAGGAATGCCACCCTGAAGAGCCAGGACCCAGTGAGGACTGGCCCAGGCACCTCTGCTTGCTAGCAAAGCTGGAGGGGCCAGGTGGAGGCTCAG
Source organism: Avahi laniger (assembly GCA_963575035.1). Lineage (NCBI taxonomy): Eukaryota > Metazoa > Chordata > Mammalia > Primates > Indriidae > Avahi > Avahi laniger. Next base: position 14,453 of record CAUYSK010124548.1, on the reverse strand, counting down.
GGACCCAAGGATGACCCAAAGATGTGAGGTAGGGATTCCTGCCCGTGGGCTTCCCAACCCAGCACTGTGGTGACTGGTGCCAGCCGTCCCACCCCTGGCTATCCACATGAGTGGAAGAGAGATGAATAGAAACCCTGTTCCTGAGTCTAAGTCACCAGGGCCTCCCCCCACATCCGCTTCCCACCCTCACCACAATGTGGCTGAGGCATAGTGTCCTGCCAGACGGTACTGGCGGTGTAGACCACATGGGCTTCTCGGGGTGAACTTCTCGGCCAGGTAGAGCACAGGGTCTGGCAGCCCCTTCTCCAGTGCCTTGGCATACTCCTCAGCATAGTTCTTGCCCAGGCGCCAGGTGAATTCCTCGTTGTAATTGATGGTCTCATTTAGCTGCTGCACGGGGGTCCCTGGGGAACAGGGCATCTGTGCTCAGCAGGAACCCAAGCGCCAGAGTGGTGCATTTGCCTGGGTATAAGCCTAATCACTCACACTGAGCAGAGGGACCAGAGCTGGTCTCAGTTGTGAGAAGGCAGCTTCCAAGGCTCTGAGCTTCCCTTTCTACCATCCCTCCAACACCCACACATCCTCCTAGCCCCAGTGCCAGGCATCCTGTAGCTCTTTGGATCACACCAAACATAGATCCTAAAGAAAGCAGAGCCTCCCCCTCCCTCCCAGGAAAGAGCCCTCCCTCACCTGTGATCGTGATGTTGACTCCTCCCAGGCCAACCTGCAACCCAATATCAGCGCTGATCCACGCAGAACTGAAGGCCTTGTATGATGTGTTGGTGCTGACCTGGCCCACAGACCACTCAGAACTGAAATTCACAGCTAGGGTTGGGGAGTTAGACACATGGGAACTTAGAGAGGTCTGGGCATTACTGGCTTAGAGTCAGAAAGAGAGCTATGAGGGGTCCATGCCTGTTCTGGTTATAATCATATACTCATTAACTAGTCCAGGGTCTGGCTCATGGGAATTCTGCCAACCACATGTGTAGGATGCGTAGATGGATTAGAGTCCAAGATTTCCCGTGGTCACACTCTGTTTACCTTTCCCTCCCTTTCTCCCCATTTTAGGGTGAGTCACTCAGGGACTTGGGGGAGAAAGCATTAACATAAACCATGTTGAGCAAATGCAGATAGCTCAACACAGAGACCTTCTGTCTCTCTTGTTTGCCTAATCACCCAAGCGAAGCAAGCAGCCCTCCCCCATTCTCTCTGCTTCTCTCTCCAGAGGTCTTCTGCCCACAGATGTTCATTTTGACCTGCTTTTCCCCTGACTAATAAGGTTAGGAAGGTTGAGGAGATGTTTCCTGAGGCCACATGCTTCTGGGCAAGTATTAGAGTGAGGGGCTAAGGCCACAGCGTGAGGGGTTAAGGTGGTCTTGAAGCCACCCTGAAGCTGTGGGGAAACAAGAGGAGGAGAGGTGAGTTGCTAAGGGGAATAAATGGGATGGAGGTGGCCGCCCAAGCCAGTTGCACTTCACACTCACCCAGGATCACAGCCCCGATGAATAAGCTGGTCACCACCCGCAGCAGCCAGAACAGCCTCTGAGTCATAGGGTGGGTGGGTTCAGTAAGGAGCACCCTCCTTCCAAGTCCACCCTTCCTCTTTCCAGACTCGGGGGAGGGGCAGGGACTCTAAAACTGAGATCACTTGGTCAACTGAGATCAGAGTGTCTGGAACATAATACATGCTCAATACTATCTGTTGAATCAGAGAGCGGAGCGCTCTCTGCCTGGCATGGTGGTGATGCTTTCTCAACGCCAGAGTGTCTTTTCTAAATCTGGATGCCTCATGCTAAGGCTGAGGTCTCTCTGGGGCTGGGGTCTCCAGGGCTGGGTTTTTTCTCACCATCTTGCCCCGAATGCCAGGCAGGATGATGATGAAGGTGACCAGTGCAGTCAAAAAGATGATGATGATGACGGCCAGGGTCGAGTCCATTGGGAAGGTTGGCTTGGGGCCAGCATAGAAGGGGAATGTGCGTCCAAAAGCAGCCATTTTGGTGGGAGGGTGCCGGGGGAGGCAATGCTGTACAAGAACAATAGATATTGAGTGCCCTCCAAGTACCTGGCACTGTTCTTGGTGCTGGAGAAATGACAAAGGATAAGCCACACCAAGCCCCTCTCCTCTGGACCTCAGGTTTTGTGCCTCCTCACACTCCACTGTTGCTGCCATCCCAGTGCCCCTCAGCCGGCCCTCTCCCCATCTGCCGGCTGTGGCAGACGAGGGTCTTGGCAACAGTCTCTGTTGCCCCATGCTCCCTTCCTAACCCCAGGTTCCCTAAATCAGTGCCACCACCCTTGAGGCTTCTCTGTTTCTTCTGGGACTGTCTCAATAAATGTAATTCTCTTTTATCTCCTTCAGGCGTCTATCTGCACTAGCAGATAGATGACAGAACATAAGAAGAGCTATATTTACTGTCAAGTGATGGCATAAGGGTGAAAGATGGTACAGATTATAAAAAGACTGGCTTTCTTCCTTCGTCCCCAAAGGAACTAAGGCCAGACAGCTCTGCTAAATGTATAATTCAACTATATCATCAGAGGACTGGTTTCCAGGCCTGGCAGTGTCCACATTGGTCTGTCCAGCTTTCTCAAGCACTCTGGCTCCTGTTCTGGCAACTGCAGAACAGTGCAGCTTAAGTGAGTTCACCTGAATGAAAAAGCTCTGAAGGGGCCCCTGCCCTGTGCCAGGCCCAGTGCTGGGGCCAGATGTCTTGCTATTTCACACATCATCAACATTGGCCCTTCTCTTTGTTTCAAATTCTCAGGCCACATTTCAGCTCAAATCCTGGCTGTGATCTTCCCTGCCCATCCCCTGATCTTAGAGCTTGTTTGACTCTAGTTTGTCTCTTTGTCAATATCCTGTAGTTAGGATCTTGAGAAAAGGGTACCTGAATTCACTGTGTTTATCTATAGTTCAAACAGAATGGGGTGCAAGATACACTGTTATTTTTGGTACCACAAAGAAAGAAAAATATAAGTACTGTCAATTACTGGTAAGACATACCCAACACTGGTAAGACACACCCAATATCAGAAATGTCAAAATGTGAAAAAGAAGATGCATCTTAGGATCAACAATCCAGTCTTGCTTATTTCCCTAAGTATGGTCTGTACTGGGGTGTTGGTTTGTCCAGGAGGCTCCATAATTTAGTCTGATCATGCATTGTCTTCTTAAGTGATACAGTGAAAGAATAAGCTTTGGAGTCAAGGAGCTCCAAAGGGTTTTAATTTTGCCTCTGCCTCTTGCAAGTGACTTGACCTCCACGGAGACCTGATTTTATTGGAAAATGGAGATAATAACGTCTACCTTATAGCATCATTGCGAGGATGAAATGAGATTGTGTATATACAGTGCTGAGAACAGTGCTGGGAACTAATAAGCTACCAGGTTGGGAAGGAGGGAGCATTCATTACTCCATCTATCTCTTCTCCAGTCTTTCATGGAGAGAACCCTGGGCTGGAATCCGTTCTGGATCTAGCTTCAGTTCTTCACTTTATAACATTGGACAGGTAAGTGACAATCTCACTGGCCCTTGGTTTCCTCATCTGTAACTGGATATGATGATCTCCAGGTCCCTTCTAGTTCTAATGTTGGCATTCTCCTACTACGCCCTAGCTCCCAGCCTTCTTCTCTCCATCTAAGCTGGCCACCTCCTTTTGCTGTCTCTGGGGGTAGTATGGTGTCAGGCAAAGAGACAGAGAGATAGACAGTTTTAACTTTTAATCCTGTCCTTTGGGCAGGTCACGTAACCTCTGAGTGTCAGTTTTAACATGAATTTTTTGCTTTTTTCCTAACTTCTCAACTCTCCCAGCCCAGAGGAATAGGTGTCTCTCTTCTCTCCAATTCTGCAAATTCATCTTCCTGGCTCTATCTCAGTCCTGACTGCTTTCTTCACCACTTTTTTTTTTTTTTTGAGACAGAGTCTTGCTCTGTTACCCTTGCTAGAGTACCATGCCATGGCATCATCATAGCTCACTGCAACCTCAAACTCCTGGGCTCAAGCGATCCTCCTGCCTCAGCCTCCCAAGTAGCTGGGACTATATAGGCTTGCGCCATCATGCACGGCTAATTTTTCTATTTTTTGTGGAGATGGGTCTCACTCTTGCTCAGGCTGATCTCGAACTCCTGACCTTAAGCAGTCCTCCCAGCTTGGCCTACCAGAGTGCTAAGATTATAGGCATGAGCCACCAGGCCCTCCTTTTTCACCATTTTTATCATCAGTTATGTCCTTCCCCTTCATAGCTTTTCAGCTTCTCTTTCTCTGTCAGCTCCTTCTCCCAAGAATATACTTAATTTCCTCCCATCCTGAAAACACAGTGACAAGGAACCTTCCCTCTTGATTTACCAGGTCCTCTCCAGCTACCATCCTATCCCAATCTCTCCCCTTCACAGCCAGGCTCTTTGAAAGAATAGCTTATATTGGCATTTCCACTGCCTATCTCTTCATCCTATTGCAATCTGACTTTTCCTCATACCTGTCTTCTTCATTAGGTCACTAAAAGTTAAACCCAAAGGGAAGCTTTCACTTTTCACCCATCTTGACCTCCCTGTGGTATCGATACTACAGACCACACCCTCTTTCTTATAACTTTTTCTCCTTGGACTTCCATGACACCATGTTCTCCTGGGTCTCTTGCCTTTGGCCATCCCTTGCTGGCTCCTCTGCTAGTTCTTTTTCCTCTCTATTAAACGTTTATGCTCCTCAGGAGTCTGTCTTGGCTTTTTTCCTTTAGCACTATTCAAGATTTCCAGGCAATCTCATCCATTCCCATGGCTAATTGTTCTCAAATGTCTCCAGGTAGACCTTCCGTGCGCTCCAAACTCAAGAGGCCCAAACATCCCATGGGCATTTTCACTTGGATGTTCCCTTCATGCCTCAGATTTAATAAGCTCCAAACAGAACTTACTGTCTCTACCCTGTTTTTTATTCTGTTGTCTTTGTCTCTTTGACAGCATCACCACTTGGTCAATCAAATAAGCCAGAGACCTGGACCATCTTACCTCCTAAGTCTTTCTTGAAACTATCCATGCGTTTCCTCCCCCACTACCTCTGCCCTGACTCAGCCTCAGCCTCTCTTGCCTGGTTCCAGAATAATTTTTCTAGTAAGCGAATATAACCATTTCACTTCTCTGCTCTGGGTAAAATCTAATCTTCTTTCTATCACATATAAAGTGCTTTGTAGTCTGGGCCCACCTATCTCTGCATCTCCATCTTTTGCCCAGCCTAATCTACAGCCATACTGAGCTACTCACCTCTGCCTGAATCTGACATGCTCTTTCAAGCCTTCATGCCTTTGCGTGTGCTATTTCCTCTGTATGGAAAGCTCTCACACCCTTGGCAAACGTCTTTCCACTCTTCAAGTCTCAGCTCGTGTTACCTCCTCTGTGAAGTTTCTTCTGATGCCACTGGTGCCAATATTCCCACCTCAAACATTCTGATGGCATGTTAAACATACCTCCACGATCGCAATAATTACATTGTATTCTAATTGTCTGACCATCTGTCTCCCCATTGGACTCTAATCTCTTGAGGGCAGGGTCTTTATCTTTCCATCCCCTGCATGTGGAATATACTAATGAGGTTCTGGATCAAATGAGTGAATATGAATGGGTTCCTCTCCCCACAAGTGGCTTCTTCTGATTTTGCACACAAGAGGGAGCTCTGCTCCTTCATTGCCCTATGCTATGCTTATAATTCAACATTAACTGAGTATCACCAACAGAGGGCTAAGGACTAGGCAAGAAGGGATTCGATGATCCCTGTTAATTTTTAGTGATTTCACAAAATTTTCAGAAATCCTTTTCCAATAGTTGGACTCTCTAAAACTGCAAAGACCTAAGCATGAATGTTCATGTTTAATTGAATATAAAACATACATTTCAATTCAAGCTGAAGACAAGCAACTAAGAATTTTTGGATTAAATTATTTTGTAAACTAAGTTATAGTGATAGTTATTTTAAAGTAGATGTTTATTGATCTAAGATTTTTTTATTTATGACACCTAAACTGAAGCCATTATTTATCAAAGACTATAAGAGCAAGGGCTATAAAATGTAAAATATCTTGGCTAATGAGGAAAATAAAGCAAAGTTGTTAATAGCAAGAACACATGTTATATGCTGGAATTTCAAAAACAAATATTTCTAATATATGCAAGTAATAATGTAATATATTTTTGTCAGGGTCACATATTAGTATTTCCGCATTTATTTTAAAGGGAGTTTATAAAAATTTTATACGAATGGCTCATCTCTATTAAAATGTACTTCAAAGAAACACTAACAAAGGGATTTCTGCATCTTAAGTACAAAAGAGTAACGTTAACTTATTTCCAATTCTCCAAAATATTTATTTAAGATGACTAAAACAAAAGTTGGTGAAAAAATTTGCTTTGCTTAATTTCTTCTTGTTCAATTTCATGACTTAAGTTTTCCTTAATCTACATTGCCTAATTTAAAGTTAATTTTTCATGATCCTGATCCTAATTTGATCCTCAGTATTAAGCTAACAGGGCTCCAGCACGGAGAGGTGGGACTCAGGTTAAAGGTCCCCACATTCAGCAATCCGGCTTTTCCTACACAGCCTTGTGTTTCCCTCAGGAACACCTCTCTCCCTGGCTTGACAAGTAGCGTCTGACAGTAGAATTAGTTCTCATATGAGAAAATCTCATGTCAGTATGAATTTGACCCACTTCTCTCTTAGCTCACCACCATGACTGGTATATAATATACATAATATATATTGATACAAATAAGCAGACACAAGATACAGTCAAACATACACCTACAAACTTATATAACCAGAAACACAGACACAAGAAGGAAGCACCCAGACTGTCATTCTCAGTAATACAGACACCTATATTACTCCACAAGAGGCCCCTGTGACAAAATTAGGGGCTTTCTCTAATTTGGGATCTTCCTTTCTCACCTGACCTGGGGAAGAGGGAGCACCATCTCCCTTTCTGGACTCCCTTTAAGCTCTGAAGGCTTTCCTCATGCCCAGTTGTAGTACAGACACAGTTACCCAATCCTTGTCTGCCACAGGATGAAGTGGAGTTTCTGTGTGTGTATGAGGGTTGGGTAAAATCTGTAAAGTTACAATCTTTAAGAAAACTTAGGCTGGGAATGGTGGCTCACGCCTGTAATCCTAACATTCTGGGAGGCCAAGGCAGGAGGATCGCTTGAGCTCAGGAGTTAGAGACCAGCCTGAGCAAGAGCGAGACCCCATCTCTACAAAAAAAAAAAAAAAGAAAGAAAGAAAACTTAGTCTTATATAAGCTCCAGCCTTCACCATTCCGTTATGTGCTTTGTTAGTGCTCTGTGGCCTCTCTCACAGCTTGACAGGACTTTATTCCTGAAGTCTTGCCCTTGTCCACCTCCCCCATCTGCTGGAACTACTAATTTTCTACAAAGGGGAAGTAAGTGACATGCTTGGAGTTGCTGAGAGCTCTGATTGGTGATACATTGCTACCAGAATGTGATGGTTTATTTCTCTGGTTGAGGTAGACCTCATTAAAAGTTTACAGCTGTGGCTGGCTAAGGGTACCCTGTCAGGAACTCCTGTCCTAGACTTAACCTCTTCCAGGAAGGGGTGTGTGTGTGTGTGTATTTCTCGGTGTGTCTGTATGTGAATGTATATGTGTATTGTTGCACAAAAGTAGTAGTTAAGTGGAGAAACAGAACAAAATCTGGAAAATGGGGTTGGGGCAGGATTCCCCAATAGGACTGATGTGGGTAAGGAGCTCAGGGGTGCAGAATCATGCAAACTATCCAGACTCCAGTTCAATATCTGTAAACCTTGTGGCGTTTATGGGTTTGTGAGATTTTCCTTGTCGCCTTAGTTTCTTATCAAACTTTCTCTTTGAAGAACTCCCACTTGATCAGAACTTTGTCTGGGTGGAAGCAGGAAGTGCGCCCCTAGGGGCCGAGGTGGGAGCAGCACTTCAAGACTCCCTCTCAACCCACTTAGATCGCACAGATCCCAGCAGCCGCAACCCCCTCTACCCACATCCGGACCACCGTTCCTACCTTCGCCTCTTGCAAACAATGTGTGCGTAGCAGCCTGCGCAGCTCACCTCCTCCTATGGAACCTCACTCGCAGCGATCCCAAGGCTGGGAGTAGTGAGGGAACAAGACGTTTTGTCAACAAACGCGCGCCCTTTCTCTCGGCGAGGCTCCCTTCCAACCCCTACTCCTCTCCTAACTCACTTAAGGACCAGGTCGTGACCGGACAAACCAGGTCTTGGGTGTTTCCCTGTCACCCACTTTGAGCCATTCCCACCCTTCTCAGACTGCATCCGAGGCTCTGCAGCGCTGCCTCCCTCTCCCTGCAGCGGACAGAGCAGAGTCAGGGGCTCTGGGACCCTACTACCCCGTGCCTGGCCCCATCCGCAGCCATCCCTCCAATCCTTCCTTCTCTAGCCACCCCTCCCCAAACCCCGCCCCATGCCTAGCACCCCAGGCAGCTCCCGCACAAACCTAATGATTCTGTTCCGGGTCTGACGGGGAGCGGGCGCCGCTCGCAGGGCGGTGAGACCCCCCCTGCCCCGAGATCTCACGAGAGTCCCTGGAGGGAAGATTACCACGGGCTCTTAGAGGGTTTTAGTATGGATGGATGACTTGCTTTGACGCCTGGCCTGATCTACGGGCGGACGGTGGCCGATGCTCTTGGTCTTAGAGCCCAGACCCAACGGTGGAGAGGATCTGGGGAGAGTACCTCCTCCTCACACCCTCTCGGTCTCCCACCCTCTCCCCAGCCCCATCAGACTTGTGGAACAGACTTGCCCTTTTCGCTGCCCACATGGCCGCACCATCGGAGCCCTCGCTACTGTGGACGGGACATCTCCACCTGAGCCCTGCAAGCCCACGCCGTCTCACCTTGCACATTCGCGCCCGGGTCCCCTGGAAGCACCTCGGCGGGTCCCCGAACGCCAACTTCTATCCCGCCCCACTCCGCCCTGCCCCGCCTTGAAGCCCGACGCGCCATCCCCTCCTCACCCCCAGCCCCGCCCGCCCTGGCACAGAGCTGGAGAAGCAGCCAGAGGAGAGCAGGCTCCGCGCGCCCAGCTGGGAGCCAGGCCGGAGCCAAGCCGCAGTCTCGCGCTCTAGGGACGCCGCGGACGCAGGTCAGATCCGGGAGGGCTTCTCCCCACCCGCGGGCCTGGGTGCTCTGGGGGAGGGAGCTCCAAGTGTAGGGCCAGGTCAGAGGAGCCCCAGCTCCGCCACGTTTTTGAGAGAAGGAGAATTCTAACCGTCATGCACCTCCGATCTTATCCTAAGGCTAATATAGGCCCTGTTAGGGCCTGTCCTTGGTGCTACCAAGGTTTTGGGTAACTGAGTTCTTGGGGACCTGAGAATGTTGGGTGGCCTAGTTTGCTTGGGCCTAGGGGATCTCCTCCTGGCACCAGCACAACAGGCCAGGGAGGGAACTTAGGGCTTTTAGGATCCAGGCTTTCCCCCTGAGTCCTCCCTTGGGACCAGGTTGGACCCTCTATGGCTTTGACTCATCCTTCCTCCACCTAGGTCCACCAGAGTCACCACTCTGGGAGTTGACTCTAGAAAAGTGGCCATTTGGGATAAGAACCAGGGAGGCCTGTGTTATCTCCCCCTGGTTCTGTCACTGCCTGGGGCTTCACTGCCCTGTCCTGGGGTTGTATCTTCCTTTCAAGGTTGTTGGGAAGTTACTGCTCCATGTTGCTGTATAAGTCGTTAAGGAGCTACCCGCCCACAAGGAGAGGTTAGTAAGCATGCCCACCTTCCTCTTCAGGTTGTTTCCACAGCCTGGCCTGAGAGCCCAGCACATGTCCTTAGAGGTTGGGTAGTACATTAAGTATTTGGAGCCCAGGATCCTGAAGACACAGTGGTAGGGGGGAAGGGACAGGACAACTTGGATTAGGGAAGGACCACTATGGCCACTTCAGCATGTCCGGCCTTGCAGCCTTAACTATCGAGAGCCCAGCCCTTGATACACTATCAAAGGCCAGCATCTAGATAGACTTTGTAGGATGGAGTGGGTAGAACACTGAGCTTTTGAGTTACAGCAAGGCCTAGGTTTTCTCATTTGTTTCATGGGAGATGGAGAGTGGGGCGAAGTCACTTTCTGGGTTCTCTCCTCTGTGACTAGAAAACTGATCCAGGAGCCCTGAGGTTTGGCCAGAGATGAGGCTTTCCCTGAGCCCCCTACTTCCTCTACCCCACCCCTAATCTCCAGGTTGCCTTTGGGAGGTGCTCACTAGCCTTAGGTACTCCTTGTGCTACTCAGGAATCCCAGCCTGAGTCCCCTGCTGCCCCTGTTTCCCTTTTGTCCCTGGTGGTTTGTTGGCCTGGGAAGATAACGCAGGAAGCCAGCACCGAAACACTTGAGCACTTGGCACTGCATCCCTTCTGCATCCATCCAGAGGAACCAAGCTCCAGCCTAACCTTTCTATAGCGTAGTTGCAAAACACCTGTCGCTTTTCTTGCTTTGAATGCAACCAGAATCTCACATCTGATTCTGGCAACCACTCTGGGAAGTAAACAGTTCAGGCATATTTACTCCCATAGGCAGAAGAGGAAACAAAGGATCAGATCAGCTAAGATCCGACAATGGACTGGCAGCAGCAGTGAGACCTCAGCCCCGTGTCCTGATTCCCAAGCAAGGCTCTGTCCAAGGAACACACTCTGTGGGAAGCTGGACCAAAGCAAGATTTTCCAACTAATCTTAGAAGGTAGAGTTCATTAAGGCAGGGATTTCTGTTTTGTTCATCATTAAATCTACAGTGCCTAGGTCGATGCCTGGTACATAGCGGGTACTTGCTGGATGAATGAAAAAATCTCAGGAGAGAGTGAGTCTCTTGCACTTTGCTACCCACTATGGCCTTGGCCCAGCCCCAGGCTTTGATTCATAAGAGACCTGCAGAGGCCTTGGCCTGATTCTTCTGCACAGCTGGGATTCATTCTCTGTCCTGTCTTTTTCTAGATTCTCCAGTTTGAGGTATTTGAACACCCAAGTCCCTATTATCATTTTCGTCATGGGCTTCTACCTGGCTCTGGCATGGACACTCCTGGTTGGTCCATGGACCCCCATGGGTGAGTACAGATTGAAGGAGAAGCATGACTAAGAGCAGAGAACCCAGCATCCTTTGGGCTCCCCCAAGGATAGGATCTGTGTCATATTCATCTCTGTATCCTTAGCCCCTGGCTAACGCAGTGTCTGGTTATGACAGGTGCTCATTTCTAGATTTTGAATAAATGAATGGATAATGCATTGCAAATTATTCCCAAATACACAAAATTAGGGAGTCTTCAACTATTGTGCCAGAACTTCCTATCTCATTCCTTGCAGTTTGGAGGCCCTTTCTTTCTCCTCTATCGTCTCTCTTTTTCTATAAAGTAAAGGCCCCTGACTCAAAATAGAAAAACATTGATTAGATGCACAAGACAGCAAAGGATCTTGGGGTCAGATTGAACCCAATATTTTAATTTTTCACTGATGTTTTAAAACGATATGGTCAAAACCAAAAATAATATAATCCACAGAGTTTCATCTTACTATCTTCAGCTTTGCATGGTTTCTTACTAGAATCTGAGGCTGCTCTCTGTAGTATGGGTCTCTGGGGAGGGAAGTGGGCTTAAAGTGCCACAAGTTAGGTTAAAAAGAGCAAGTCCTGGATCATTAGGGCTGGGAAATACAAAAGCAGGAAGCAGAGAAAACTTCTGGAATGATCTGTCCTGGCTGGAGGTGACAGGATGGTGGCACAGCCCCTGTAGCTTCTCCCTTGCCAGAGCTGCTCACATTCACAATCCTTCCAGCTCTCTTCTTTCCTTGGCCTTTGGTTTCCTTTTCTCCCCCAGCTCTTGCCTCTTATCCCCAAGGAGCACTCTTCCTCTACCCTCCCCAAAGGCTCCCTCCTTCTTGTGCCACCAGTTCATCTTATTTTAGAGATCACCTGTATGTGGCTGCCCTAGTCCCTGCTTCAAGTCCTGGACCCTTAGCTGGATTCTTTGCTCAAACATCAGGATGAGACATTTTCCTTCCCTGACCCCCAGGTGAATGTGTGTGTGTGTGTGTCTGTGTGAGTGCATGTGGAGTAAGAGTAGCTCACATCCTGTCCTTGGTCTGGGTGGGGAGACAATCAGAGGACTAGGTCTCCCTCTGGCTGGCAACAGTCATTTTCTTTCCTCTGTTCTCCGAGGTGAACAGAGAGGAGCCTCAGCGCTATAGCCTCCCAGTCTGGGGAAAAGAATCTGGCTGATCATTTGACCTACTGACCAGAAAGATCTGTGTTCCCCCCCTGATTCTGGGCCCTTCCCTCTGTTCCCCCAGTTCCTTAGCTCTTCCCCTGGCAGCTGAGTGCTTCCTCCCGGATGCCAGATTTTGGAAAGTACAGTAGGGAAAAAAGGAGGAATTATATGGGGGACAAGATGCCCCCAAGGGGGAAGGGGCAAGGTCATTCACATGACCACTCCAGTCCCTGGTCCTACCCAAGAAACTAGAAAAAAACTAGAGTAGCAATACCACATCCCTGCTTGGGCTCTGCTTAGCCAGAGAGGGCTAGGCCCCTCTCCCCACTGCCCCTGCCCAGGGATGGGTCACAGAATGACATGTCCTTCCCAGGTGTGGGGTGTGGCTGGCTCTTGCTCTGGGTGGTGTCTTAGGGCTGGGGATGGTTTCTGTCCTGCTGTGTCCTCCTAGGGAGCTGACGTGTGAGGGGCGTAGAAGGCTCCTGCATCTCTTTCCCCAGTGCTACTGTTCTCTTTTTTCCTCCAGTCCCTACTTTCTCTTTGAGGCCATTTGTCAACACATACTGCACCCTGCTACACTATTTTAGTACTCCCTGCCATGTCTCCCCCAATGAGCAGTTTAAAGATTGGGCTTGAGTTTGGACATCACTTTGTCCTGGTTTCTCCCTCTGCACCCTGCCACCCATACCTGTGCTGGGTGTCCACTTTCTGCCACTCCATGTGCCAAGCTCAAAAGACACATGCCCTGCAAGCCCCTCTGTCCTCTGACATGCTGACTTGTTTAGCTGCTTCCTTCCCTCTGTTCTCACACAGGAGCTCAGAACCCCATTTCATGGGAGGTGCAGCGATTTGATGGGTGGTACAACAACCTCATGGAACACAGATGGGGCAGCAAAGGTAGGTGAAAGCCAAGTGGAGACAGAGTGCCAGGCCAGGATGGCACCCACCGCTGGGGGAACAGAGGGAAGGGCCCAGAATCAGGGGGGGAACACAGATCTTACCAGGAAAGGCCATCCATTTCCAAGGTTGTAAGATCTATGACATGGAGGGAATCCTGGGAAGGAGGAAGTCAAGAATGTCCCCTGAAGATTCCTCCTTATCCTTTCTTCTCCTACCCCAGGCTCTCGGCTGCAGCGCCTGGTTCCAGCCAGCTATGCAGATGGTGTGTACCAGCCCTTGGGAGAACCCTACCTGCCCAACCCGCGAGACCTTAGCAACATTGCCATGAAGGGCCCTGCAGGGCAGGCCTCCTTGCAAAACCGCACAGTGTTGGGGGTCTTCTTTGGTGAGGATCTCAACTCTTGGGGGGGGAAGCCAGTGGGTCAGCTGGATGCCGCTCTGTCGAGGAGGGGCCAAGGAATGAGGAGAGAAGTGATGGAGGGTCTGAGACAGGAGGGTGAGAGTTGGAGGAGGAGGCAATAGGATAGGGTGGGGTAGAAGCAACAAGAGAGAGGATCCATGCTGAGGTGAAGTCTGGTTGGGGGAGGCAGAAAGACGAGGGGGGAAGTTAGGGAAAAGGGGCATCCCTCCATGTTGGGCTGTTTGGTGGTGGTGAGAGTAGAGGCAGGAGCATGAAAATAATCTAGCAGGAACTCTCTGTGGGACCTGTTCTCACTCTTTGCCCCCATGACTCCTAGAGCAAGCCGGGTGGAGGTCAAAATGGGGGTGCTAGGGTGTTCTGACCCCAGTGACTGAGGATTGGTGGCTAGCCCATCAGGAATGCCTGGCTCCTGCTGGCCACCCAGGAGGCCCCTGCTTTTTCCCCAGTGTCCCATATCCCTCTGAGGCTGGCAGGCCCTCCAGGCGGGCTTCCAGCTGCATGCTGGAGCTGGTGCTGCAGGCCTGTTTGCCTAGGTACACTCGCTGGGCACCTCCCAGTTACCAAGGAGAAGGCCAAACTGTCCAAGAAAACAGCTTGGACCAGGTATAGGCACAGACCGCCCAGGAGAGACAAAGGGCTGGGAGGGAGTGCCTGAGGTCAAGGCTTGGACTTGCCTATAATTTAGGCTGTTGAATCTTTTGAAGCTTAAAGGGAGGGAGGAAGACTAGATACCTAGGGTAGGAAAGAGAGTGGCCTTGGGCCCTAGCATCCTTGTCATTACCGGCAGGCTACCACGTGCTCTCGGACCTGGTGAGCGTGGAAACGCCCGGCTGCCCTGCCGAGTTCCTCAACATCCGCATCCCGCCCGGAGACCCGGTGTTCGACCCCGACAACAGCGGGGA